>JADANM010005719.1:2232095-2258864 GCA_026213755.1 Eurema hecabe
CATTTTCCATTAAATCTTCGCTCCTATTAGTCGCAGCGTGATGTTATGTAGCCTAAAGCCTTTCTCGATAAATTTTCTATTCAATAAAAAAAGAATTTTTCAATTCGAACCAGTAGATCCTGAGATTAGCGCGTTCAAACAAACAAACAAACTCTTCAGCTTTATATATAAAAATCAAACAGTTTTTATAGTCTGGTTTTGTTTTGCAAACGGGTTTCAAAGGGATTGAGACGACGCAGAAAGCCTTTTTGCCAAGTCCCAATTGGTCAACAAAGTTGAGGCACATGTTGTTGACGGTATTTTAGGAGGATTTAGGTATATTTAATACGCGAAACTGGGATAGGTTTTTTGTTTACTTAAACGTATGTATTTAAGATCTAAAGACATTGACTAGAAGATACATTGTTTTTTTTATTTGTAACGATATACTGAAAACTTACACATTAGAAATTTACAGATTAAATTACTTACTGTAACTAAGTTAGATGAAAACATATTTAAATGTACAGCTGTAAGTCGTGTGTATAACTTTGAATTAACAACATTTTAATAAGTATAACAAAAATAATAGTATTAAATAATTGTTGATAGATACAATTCAAAGAAAAATCTTTTTAAAGGGTCGGCAACCCACTCCAGAGTTGTGAGCGAGTGTTGATGGGCGGCGATGACCACTTACCATCAGGTCGTTTGCCCCCTATGTTATATAAAAAAATAATTCCTTAACATTTTACATTTATTTTCGAAAATATTCATCCTACCATTTCATCAAGTATGAGCCTGATCTAAGATGTCAATTAAGTCACTTTTTTTACTTCTTTCAAATGTAACAACACAAAATATATTATTCAAAACATAAAATGCTTTATTTCTATTGTTTATTATAATAAAAATATATGTAAAATTTGCATTATATGCTTTGATTTGTATAAATAACGTTTTCTTTGCGTGTACGTCGGTTACGAAGTTATATAAAAAGTTTAACTTCGAAACGTGTAGGAACTTCTGTTTTTCTAAGCAATAATAACGAATTTTGCTTAAAGTAATTAACATCTGCGGGTAGGCTTGTATAAGATTTTCCTTTCAATCTTAATTTATGAGATTATGTTTGTTTTAGATAAATTTATTAACGTGAAATTAAGTTAGGATACTTAAGTACATATACTTAGGTAAAAATCGGTACAATTTTGATCGTATTATGTTTCTTTTGCGACGTTACTTCTTGACGCTTGGGGCAGTGGTAAATCAACTGCCATCCACGCGAAAGGTGTGGGTTCGATCCCCGAATTAGAATAATCCTACCCCTTGGCGAATGAGGCAGCAAGGGTTACTTATAATGTTTATTACTACTAGTAATAAAATTTAATAAAGCTGACAAAATTTTTTATTTACAATGAAACGATTATGTAATGAATAGAAGTGACTGTATTTCATGAACTGTATTTTCGTAATTTTTGCATAAATATTGTATTAACATTGATATGATTTCTGATTTCTGTTCTAGCAGCACGTGATAAACAGATTTAAAATCAACGTGTAAATTTACCAAAGGGCGAGACTTATTACCGTTCAAATTTCAAAGTACATTTGACCTGTTGAAGTAATAAGATTGTTACAAGGAAATGTGAACTAGAAAAGGTCTAGTCTCGAGTGAAACACAATACATGCTTCGTTTGTAACGGCATACTTTTAACAAGTTTGCCTGTATTGTTAGTAGTTCCGAGTATCTCATAGAATGGTCGACCTTCTGCAAGTTTCTGGACTCCTGGTATCTTATTTTGATGATGGGTACATTATACTTACTATTTTCTAAAATCACTTAATCAATTTTATAAAATTATTTATTTAATTTATTTTTAATTAACTAAGATAATATTTTTTATTGACGCACAGACTTAATACATTGTTATTGTTGATTTTCGTATTTTGACGAATTTCTTTGAATGCGAACGATAATTATTTTAGTATTTAGTTGGTGAATTATATGTAAAAATAAATAATATAAAACAGTTCAAATTACTAACTAAAATTTAGTATAATACTTACTTAGTATAAACAAAAATTACTCTAAAAACTATAATTTTACTAACACATATTTTTAATCAGAGCAAGTATCCAAAATAAATAACAGCATGTATACGTTCGAATTCAAAAACCTCCTCCTCTTTTTAAAGTGTGAAATTCTAATTCACTAATATTTTTTAAAAAGATAAAAAAAAAACACAAAATATGTACAGTATATAATCGTTAAGCTGATATGTTACAAAGCTTACAAGAGCCCATGAATATATAATAATTTAATATTATGAACACTAAAATAATGCTATTAAATTGAAAACATTATTGGCTGTAAAGGCCTTTCATGAAAATCTGTGTCGTTTATTTTTATAGCATTATATGCTCACGATTCCTTTATTAAAGAGAACGCTTTTAACTTTTCCGATACGCAATTATATTTTATAATATTACATTAAATGTGTTTGAAGAAAATTTTAGGTGAAATTTTTGTGGAGTTTTATTTAAATTAGGTATGGAAACATTGTACCTTAATACGTTATAAGAATCGCCACACATACTAATAGATCAAAAACATCTCGCTAGATTGTATTCTATAATTTATTAAATACCTTACACTAGCTTTTGCCCGCAACTCCGTCCCCGTGGACTTTCACATAAACTGTGACCCCCCCCTTCTCCATTATAACCCTTTCTTTCAGTTAAAAAGTAGCCTTATTTTTATCTCAGGCTATAGAACATCTGTGTATCAAATTTCACTACAATCGGTTCAGCGGTTTGGTCGTGAAAGCGTAAAATTATAAAAAGTTTCAACCCCTCGTGCAACCTTTTTGTGTTGATTTAAAAAAAACCGGCCAAGTGCGAGTCGGGCTCGCGTACAAAGGGTTCCGTAGCAGCAAATATAATAATTACAGTTAAATCAACCTATCTCAAAAACTATAAGAGATACTTTGATCAAACCAAAAATCGTTGAAAGAGTTAATTAGCATGCATCACCTCTATTTTTTTTAGAATTTTATACCCCGTAGTTATAAAAATAGAGGGGGGGGGGACATACTTTTTACGACTTTGAGAGCTGATATCTCAAAAACCGTTCACTTTAAGAAAAATGTTTTTTAGAAAACTTTATATCATTTTAAAAGACCTTTCCATTGATACCCCACACGGGTATGTACATCGAAAAAAAAAATTTCATCCCTCAGTTACATGTATGGGGGGCCCCACCCCCAATTCTTTTTTTTACTATTTAGTGTCATATTTTTGTAGCGGTTCATACAACACATATTCCCATCAAATTTCATCACTGTAGTACTTATAGTTTCCGAGTAAATCGGCTGTGACAGACGGACAGACGGACAGACGGACAGACGGACAGACGGACATGACGAAACTATAAGGGTTCCGTTTTTGCCATTTTGGCTACGGAACCCTAAAAAGGAGCTTTTGTCTTTCCCCAGGCTCTAGACCATCTGTGTACCAAATTTCGTTCCAATCGGTTCAGTAGTTTTAGCATGATGGAAATTGGAAATACATTAAATGAATATATTGAAGACAAAAACGTTTGGAATGATATTCCTTAACGCTCGTGGGACGGTGACCCTTTTTCATGTATAATTGTAT
Organism: Eurema hecabe; assembly: GCA_026213755.1. NCBI lineage: Eukaryota > Metazoa > Arthropoda > Insecta > Lepidoptera > Pieridae > Terias > Terias hecabe. The sequence continues at coordinate 2,235,732 of JADANM010005719.1, forward strand.
AAATATTATAATAGTCGAATTTTTGTTTATATTTACAATTGTATGTTCTTATTTTAAAAAGAGCGACTATCAGAGTTTCTTGCCGGTTCTTCTCTGTAGAAACTGCCTTCCGAACCGGTGGTAAATGTTTTGTAATACCATGACGATTCAAAAGTGTTACTTTATGTAGCCTAATTGATTAAAGATACTTTTGACTTTTTGACTTTGACTTTGAAAGACAGACAGACAGAGTTACTTTCACATGTATAATAATAGTATGGAAGTATGGATTATATTGGTTGAATCTTTGAATAATAACAATTAGTATTAAATTATTTAAACGAAATATTAAACACGCTGTCATATCATGAATTCCCTTAAAAGTATTTGTACTCATACTTAGATACAAAATACTCCATAATTAACGAGGTGATTATTTTTAAATCTTTATGTAAAAAGAGTTTTTAATTTTCAATAAATTAGTTATATAAAGAAGTATAGAATAAAATGACAACACATAACAGATAGTTTATTTATATGGTACCTGCGTACAAAAACCATTATTTTTCTCGCATAAAAATGTGTTGATTCGTGGGCAAAATATTTAAATTTATATGTGAAAGAATAACGTTTTTGCAGCGCGGAATAGAAATATTTGTATTACTTTAATTAAGTTCGCGAATAAACAGTAAAAATTCTGCCAACGCATACGGTGTTATTTTTGTTTAAAAATTGTAATTGTACAATGTAACGATGGTGAATGAAAGGAAAATATATTTTAGATGGTTCTTAGAAGTGTCAAAACCGCGACGACGACCTCTTGGCGCAGTGGTAACACAACTGCTTTCTGCGCAAAGGGTCGTGAGATCGATTCCCACACCGGAAAAATATATTTGTAATTTACTTTTGTATTTTTCTGGGGTCTGAGTGTTGCTATGTATATGTAATTTATTCCGTTATCTAACTGCCATAACACAAGCTTCGGCTTAGCTTGGAACTAGATGGCGCTGTGTATAAATGTCCTGAAAATATAAGCAATATAAAAAAAAACCCCGTGCGTTGTTGAATTTTTGTCTGCGCATAGTTAAAATGAGTCCTAATATGTATGGAAGAACACTAATAGCACCTTTCCAGTAAAATAGCCAACTGACATCAAAATTAGCTTTTTATAGACCACAGCAGCCAAAAAGGGTGGTAAAAAAAGTTTAAAATCTGTGATATTTCGTAAAATAGAACATGTTGTTAGCGTTGCTTACACCAAATTTGTGAAAATTCACCATTATTGGTTATTATAGTAATTCAATCACTAATTTAGTCACTATAAGGTTTCGATTTGATTTCCCATACATTTGCCATAACAAAACTTCTATTGGCCAGCTATGTGAGGCGACTCATGTACAAACCTTTATTGGTCCTTTTTATTCTTAAAAAGCATAACAGAGTTTTTTACCTGTTGTCTATAAAAATACTGATAATTTTAATCCTATTCAATAGTTTTGTAATATGCTTATTGGCTAATCATTATTCAAATAAGTACTGCTGTAAGTGGCCTAGATAATAAAGTTATTAACACTGACTATTTTAAAGACGTATTATCTTATAAACATATAAGCCTAGTAATAATAACATACACATATTATCGTATATGGCAACAGTAAAATATAAGTAAATTATTCGTCATATCGAAAACAGTCTGTAGAATTGTTCGCTACAATGGGCATCGATTCCATATTACCCATTTAAGCGTAAAATTTTAATCATTTCGATATACGTATGTAATTGTAGTACACTTCAATCACAATATTAACTATTTTATATGTGTCCATAAAATATAATTAATATTTTACCCTCGTCTTGTCACAAACAATTATAATTATAATTCAAAGCCAGTGTCACGTTTATCCATTTTGTTTTTAGTGCTATATTTTTATTTAATATTCCTTGTATGTATTTTACTAGCTGTGGTCAGCAGTTTCATCTGTATTAAGTATATGTTTCAAATACTTTTGATATCTTATAAATGTTTTAATTTAATCCTCTGTAAGTACAAATTACTTATGTACCAGTAATTGATGTAGTGACAATAAGAATTCGTCTTATTTAACCAAGGCTAAAATGGATCATTTTAATGGATATCCTACCTAAATCATTGGTCAATCATTGAAACCAATTAACCAATTAAATAAATCAACGATTTGGTAAGGGTTGAAGTCGGCAACTGGATGGGAGATAAACATCTGATGGTAAGCGAGCACCTCACGAATGTGTTGCTGACATATAGAAAGGGAGAAACCGAAAAATATAAAAGGCTTCGGTGCTCCTACTTCAAATATCTAATGTTATATCATTACTTAACGATTTTCTCTGGAAGGATTGCACTACACTAATGGGCAAATATTCATACGTGAATCAAGCTTAAGCACGCCTCAAGTCTAGTAATTTTGACAGACAGAAGAATCGGACTGAATTGAGTTGTTCTTAAATGTGAATAGCCTTTGAGTATTCCAGTATAAGCCTATCCAACCTTATTAGATTATTTGAAAGATAATATCACTTAATTTGGAGTTCATTTGCATAAGCTTTGTCCATTAGCGAAGGCGTTACCGCATAGTATTGGAAATGCAAACATATTTTCAAGCAGATATAAGTTTGGCACGTTTTCAAGTGAGTACAATTTAATAATAATAGTTAGTAATATTAAAAAACAGTTAACGTTATGTTGTCCTTGTAATAGGAGAGATAAAATAAAGAATTTTTCAAATGAAACATGTATGACTGAAGTTGAATTCTAAATGAATTCGACTTCGGTCGGTCTGAATAAATTATTACTAATAGATGACGCGTGATGTCAATTCAATTTTCTGTCAGATGAAATGGAACCTTTATTTTTTCTTCTAGAACAGATCTGCCAAATATGTAATAGCAATCCATGTACATTTAGCTACACATTGCGATTTTTTATTATTTTGTTAATATTTATATTATTATTCCAACACAGTTTGTTGAATCTTCTACAATATACCTAGCTATAAAAGTAAAATACAAAAATAAATATTATAGTATAAAAAACCTAACCAGAGAGCCACCAGTAGCTATAAGTTATTACTAGCTTATTTATATACAATACTAACTTCTTAAATTACTAAAGTTATCTTAAACGAAGTAAGTTTATGTAGGAGGTAACTTAAGCCTAGCTTAAAGTGAAATACTGAACGCTTGAAGTCACTTAAAAGTATTTTTCTTAGCAGCGCTGTGTAAACTAAGTGAAGCTTTAACGGTCGTAATCTTTGTTAAACTATTTCGAATCTTGAACACTAAGATTACTTAAAACTTAATTAGTAAAAGTAAAGTAGATTGAAAAGTGACGTAATGATTTAAATAAACACACTTAATTATATAAATATATAAGTAATATATTTTTTTTAATAATAACGGTATCAGATTAAACACAAGCAACTGCTTGTAACTAAATATTTATGCAGTTTTTTTAGAAGCACACACTATGGTATGGTAAGCCTTCCCGCCTAGCTCTTAAGAGCCTTAAGTAAAACTATTACTGACAGTGTTCAAACAATTCAAAACATTCGCCATACACCACCGGCTTAGATGTTCTAATTGGCACATTTTGGCAATTTGTCAATGCAGTATAGTCTGCGTCACGAATCTTTAGCGCTGAACGAAACCTGCGCAGAAGTCAAAAATAAGGTATCGAGGTAACGGCGCGGCGCGCGGGGCGTGTGATCGTCGGGTGCGCGAGCGTTGATTGGTTGTCCCAGTCGTGTTGTCTTTCTCGCACCGATACGTCAATTACAAGCGTGATTCTACCGATGCGCAGCTATTCTCGTCCAGCGCTAAACATAAATGACGCGTACTTTATAATTGAATCATTAATAAAATTACTAATACTCATGTTATTGCGGTATCCGCAATTCGATTGGTAGGTATTGATTGGGCGAAAAAAAGGTACTCATCTTATAAACACGGAAGTAATGGTTTTTTTTTTTTTTTTAAAAAAAAAAAAGAAAATGGTGTATGGCATGATGGTATATTAGAGTCGCATTAACACTGGATGCTTTTTTCTCACGTTATTTTGACATACATTAAAAACATAACATTACATTAAAATGAAACTTGATACTATATAATATTAAAATAAATCCATACTAATATTATAAATGCGAAAGTAACTCTGTCTGTCTGTTTGTCTGTCTTTCCATCACGTTCAAACTACTGAACCGATTAGAACGAAATTTGGTACACAGATGGTCTAGAGACGGGGGAAGGACATAGGCTACTTTTTTTAAATAAATCCCCAAAAGGTAGCGGGGGCTTTTAAAACTTTTTATAATTTTACGCTTTCACGGCCAAACGCTAAACAGATTGTAATAAAATTTGGTACACAGTTGTTCTAGAGCCTGAGATAAAACATAGGCTACTTTTTAACTGGAAAAAAGGGTTATAAGGGGGGAAGAGGGGGTTAAAGTTTATATGAAAGTCCACGCGGACGGAGTCGCGGGTAATAGTTGGTAATTAATAAATGCGTAACAACAAAAAACATATAATGAAGATAAGAAAACATCTGTTTTGAGTATTATTTTATTGAGAATTTCCGTTTCACGCATAATTGTTTATAGTGCGTGTGTTTTATGACCGGATACTAAAGGGACTGTTACGTCAAGAGGATTAGACCAACGCCTATCATTTTAAACATATAACAAGTTATTTCGTTAGCTTTAATTTAAACGTCTATGAAATAAACTTATATCCAAATAGACTGCTTAAAGTAACATTTTTGAACCGTTATAGTATTACAAAACAATAATCTAACCACAGATTGGAAAACAGTTTCTAGAGAGAGGAACCAGCAAAAGCTGAGATGTTTTTTTTTAAATCGAGGAGTTAATTTTACTAGCTATATAAATAAAAGTAAAGGTAACGCTTTGACCTCATTTATATGCCATGATTTATAATTTATATGCCATGATTTAGAGTAAATAAAAAAGGCTTTTATGGTTATACGAAAGCGAAGGATTTCTAACCTAATCCCTTGCTTAACGTACGTGTTGTTTTAAAAACAATTTGCAAAATTATATACAAAACATATTTGCGATTTTAATCACGTGACATTCATTGTATTTGATATAGTGCTACTACAAAAGTTCAATAGGGTATACTTAGTTATCTCTATTCAAATAGGCTATTTATTGTACTACGTTTGTACCTATGGTACTGTTATTATAAACCAATGACTTGTGTATATAGTACGCGTCACGAATCTTTAGCGCTGAACAAAAGCTGCGCAGAAGTCTAAAATAAGGAATCGAGGTAACGGCGCGGCGCGCGGGGCACGTGATCGTCGGGTGCGCGAGCATTGATTGGTTGTCCCAGTCGTGTTGTCTTTCTCGCACCAATACGTCAATTACGAGCGCGATTCTACCGATGCGCAGCTATTCTCGTCCAGCGCTAAATATAAATGACGCGTACTATACCATTGCTTTGGTAAGCAGTTTCTAAGGAGATACAATCGCGCTACCACACCCGCTGCGGTAAGACGGAACACAGTGTGGTTTTGGTCAGTAGAACGCAGACATAACCCTTCTTATTCCGATTTCTATGGGTTCATAGGGTTATAAACGGCATTCTTACCACTGTATAGATAGATTAAAAATTATAAGAAAACGCGCAGTGCCGTTAAAAAATGGGGCGCCACAAAGTCGGAATTTTAATTTACTTTCCGACAAGTACCGGGGTGAATTTGGTCAGTTGATTTGGTACGGCATCTGTGTCGTACTATTTCAATACTGCTTCTAATCCATAATTTCGCAACGCCGTACAAAAATCATGCGAAATGGGGAAAAAATCGAGGGTTGTACTTTCGAATTCTCACCTGCACTCAGTTGGACAGCTTACAAGTGACGTCATAGTGCTGAATCTTATTATTTTATGCTCTTATATCGTTCTAGATAGGTCACCTGTTGGTTCAAATGACCCATCATTTTTTCAACATGGGCCTGTAGTCTATTTTATTTTATGTTTCAGGTCGCTTGTGTATCGATAAACATTGTTTACACGAGAAATTTATATAAAGTAGTTTGTATGGATTTCAGAGAATTTGGGAGTCGAGACTATTCCATGAACTAACTTTAATATTGTTCTGACATTTCTATGTCAAACATTATTCATATTTGTTTACGTAAATAACATCGATATTAGTGCAAATTTTACTATAATTTCGATCGAATTTATGAACGTTGAATTACGTTTCTTTCTAAAAATAGCATTTTAGTTAAGGCAACTTCGTATATATTTAAAAGGGCAATATAAACAGTAAGTGTCGTGACGGAAAGTGGTAATAGTCATCTTTAACAAGTCGTATAGCCAATATTATTACACAACTAGCCGGTCCAACGCAACGAAATTACTGGGCTTATGAGTATTAACATCTGATGACTCAAAGTGGGGAGCGTCGGTGCAGTGCCCGGAGTTGGGCTTTTTAGCAAAGTTCTGGGTAGCACTGCACTGGCTATGGGCTGGCGTTACTTTTACCATCAGGAGAGCGTCCAGCTCGTCTCCCCCCTTCATATTATAAAAAAAAAAAAACTTCCTTTACGCTGTACAAATCCTACCCGAAAGCTTATACCCTACACCTACCATTTTTTTTTGCTTAAAAGCCATCCTCATACATCCAGTAGTATTCTAAAAAAAGTATTATGTGAAGCGGTTCAGCTGTTATTGAGTTATGCGCTTACCAACACATTTTGCGATTCATTTTTATACTATAGATTTGCAACCCCTAAAACTGTTAAGTACTAAACCACCGAATCTGAATCGCACATAAGACATTTCTTCGAGACTTGTATAAATAAAACTTTGAACAAATTAATTATCTATGTCCTTGCTCTATATCTATGATTTTTTGTACCTACTACTTTTTCTTTCCTATGTCTTCCATAAGGATATAATAACCCACATTATATATTACAGTCACTTGCGGTGCATGCTGTGACATTTTTTAAGTGTTGTGCATCGGTAAAACGTAACTTATTGATTAATTTATATACTCTTTATCTTGATGTTACAACAGCTAAATGTCCTATATATAAATAAATAATTAAATAAATAAATATTACAAGTTTTACGAAATAATTAGCCTAGTTTACAACAGCCTTAAATACGGAAACCGTGGTGAATCAATTATATCCCAGCTCAATTTAGTACTAGTTTCTAAATTATGCAATCCACATTTCCAAATAGACGAAATTTGTCGAATAATCCACTATTAGGCAGGGATTTGAAATTAATTCTCCGGGCGAGAGATCTCTGTGAACACTCCTATTTAATTACCTTGTATTGTTAGATCAATTCTGTAATAGATAGCTCGGCTGAAAATGACGTGCTTCGCCGGTTTGTGCAATTATTTTAGAAGTCTTTAGATTTTAGAGATTATAGTTTTGTGAAAAATAAATCATGTATTTGGAAATAAACATGGCAATAACAGCTGTCCTTTTTATTACAAGCTTTTAGTTTCTGTCCGGGATCTGTTTGTTTGCTTGCTTGTAATCAAATCTTCCTAGTAAAATTTGACCCTCTTCCCGTTACCGATTGAATTAAAAATTTTGCAATAATACGTAAATCAATGTATGATCAACGTATGATAATACAAAATTATTATGACATGGAGCTGATCTGCTTATGAAGCCTGAAGGTGGCCATAGGAACACAGTAATTAAACGACACAACCGAGGCTTGGCGAGTACTCCTGTCCGGGGTTATCGGGGGATCAATTATAACTTAAAAATGGGCCTAGTTGCAGTTCCAATAACTAAGAAACATCTGTACCTATCTAATAAGAGATCACAAATTAGTCAATTTAATTACTTATGGATAGAATAGTATATTAGACAGATTCATACTATTACCACTGAACTATACAGCGTGTTACGAGACAATGTTATCAAACTATTTATAAAGAACACTACTGTTTTATAACTTATTCAAATACGTATATTCTTTTTTTGCTCAATTACTCAATGCTTCTACAGTACTGGAATAAAATATTACCTCTCTATGTTCATATGTCTGAACAAATTGGATTTCAATGGATAAAAGGGCTTATGTTTTGTGTATTTTTCACTTTTCTCAAGTAATAAATAAGTAGGACGAACTTATTGTCTGTGTGTTACTGTGTATAGACGAAATGGAACCGTTTTTTCTTCTAGAACATATCTGCCAAATAATATCAATATAAAATATTCATAAAAATTTTAGAAATAAAAATCACTTTAAAAATCAGGCTTGTTTTAATAGTTTTTCTTTTATGAATCAACAGTTAAAAAGACACGAATTGTATAGTATGTGACGAAAAAACATTTAGACTGTGAATGGCGTCCTTGTGAGTCTATCCGTGTGTGTGTGTGGGCCGAGGAACCATTCTTGTATTAAACACAAACTTTTATCTTGACTCAGTCTATCAGTTAAAAAAATGCATGAAAATCGGTTGCGTAGTTTTGAAAGTCATTCATAGACACAAGGATGGTGACCGTTTTCATGTATAATTATTATAATAGTCGAGTTTTTGTTTATATTTTCAATTGTATGTTCTTATTTTAAAAAGAGCGACTATCAGTTTCTTGCCGGTTCTTCTCTGTAGAAACTGCATTCCGAACCGGTGGTAAATGCTTTGTACGAGGACGATTCAAAAGTGTTACTCAATGTAGCCTAATTGAATAAAGATACTTTTGACTTTGACTTTGAAGAGCGCGACCTTATTTTATACTATGTTATGATAGAATTAGAAACTTAGTATGTATGTTTTTGTTGTTCCTTAACGCGAAACATACGGAATAGGTTTGGCTGAAGCCACATCCAAAAAGATAAGACTCAAAATTTTAGACATAGCTTACTTTTTGTCCCAGTATTGATACGGGGCGGAGAACTACGCGGGTAAAACCATGAGGCACAGCTAGTTTAATATAAAATCCATTTTATGTGGCGCACTAAATTAAAATATAAATAATCACAAACATTTTAGAAAGACTTTATCGCCCACAAACCTTAAATGTTCGAAGCTCAAGAAGGCTTAAATTTTCTTCTTCAATAAATTCGGTTTTTCGTACGTTAAGAGAATTTATGGTCGTTGATATCCAGTTAGGGTATTTATTATACTGGTAATTATGTTGTATTGAAATGAGATCCATTGAAAAGTAGGACAGTTGTTTTATTAAGAAATTTGGCTCGTGTTAAAGGGAATACTACCCATAAAAAGTATACTATGTTTCGACTTTTCGTATTAGATACCACGGTGAACAGTACGCGTCATTTATGTTTAGCGATTGACGAGAATAGCTGCGCATCGGTAGAATCGCGCTCATAATTGATGTATTGGTGCGAGAAAGACAACACGACTGGGACAACCAATCAACGCTCGCGCGCTCGACGATCACGCGCCCCGCGCGCCGCGTCGCTTCCTCGATACCTTATTTTTGACTTCTGCGCAGGTTTCGTTCAGCGCTAAAGATTCGTGACGTGTACTATACCTTTTGTAGATACTTTCGCAGATAACATTTTACAAGATTACTTGGACAGGGTTTACAAGAGAACGATCTTTCTAGATATATTTGAGGGAATCTTATCCAACGGTAAAGTCGGAGTGGAAATATGTTCAGCTTATATGGGAAAAGGATCTGTAGTTTTTATTTATTACGAGAGAGAAATTTAGAGTATATAAAGCTACACAATGTTTTTGCTTTTTTGAAAAGTTTGTCTTGTTTTCCAGTTCATTGTAGTGTATTTCGGCAAGGTATACGTGATTTTTGAATATTAATCTAAGTTCAGTAAAAGTTTTTTGTGGGTTAGAAAAAGAATTTGTATTTTCCTTTCGTTTAGTTTAGTTATGTCGTGATATTTGACTATTTAAACTTTAAATTAAGTTTTAGGAATTCGTTTAATAACAATACGATAGCCATATTAAATAATTTAAGGACTATACATTTTATAATAAAATTTATATTTTTATATAAATTTAAAATTATTTTTTTAATTAGTTTAAACCTCTATATATTGATCCAAAGTTTTAGCAACTGTATTACTACGCATGATATTATAGACCACAGGCCCATGTTGAAAAAAGTATGGGTCATTTGACCCACCAGGTGACCTATCTAGAACGATATAAGAGCATAAAATAATAAGATTCAGCACTATTACGTCACTTGTAAGCTGTCCAACTGAGTGCAGGTGAGAATTCGAAAGTACAACCCTCGATTTTTTCCCCATTTTGCATGATTTTTGTACGGCATTGTGGAATTTTGAATTAGTGTAGCGTTTTGTTTATACAATACTCGTATATGTATATTTAAAAATCGTATATTCATACATATTAATCACACAATATTTATTTTAAAATCTATACATATATAGATAATAATTACGTTCATGTACCCCTTCCAAAATTTTCTTCACTAAATTCGACCTGTCAAACGTACACAATATAAGCTTCGCTAAAAGTATGATAAATCGGTCCGACAATAAATTTGATATGGATAAGCTTTATATCAAGTGGGAAAATTGCCTCTAAAAAGCCTATTGTAATGTGTTTTTAAGCTAGCATCGTTACTTGATTACTTTGAATAGATATAGGTATTCGTAGTACCTTTTTTCGTTTTGCGAGTAAATTGCCACAAATTGCAAAAGTTGCGATGTTATGGGTTCGTGAACTTTCGTGAGTGTAGCGAATGCGTTCTCGGCTTTTAGAAGGGATCGGAAAATAAAACAACAAATGTCTCTAAGGAGATTTTCCTTGACAATAAGCGGGATAGCGTTTGGGTACAACTATTTGATAGGAGCTAGTTCACTCTTCTTTTTCTTTCTTTTTGAGAGATTGTTTGATTAGAAGAGATTGTAAGAGAAAATATGAGTCTCTTTAATTTGCGAGTCGCGATAAGATCTCAGAAGACATGCTCTTATTATTTGAAGAAGTTTTTCTGATAAGGGGTTAGCGTCTCATCTATACAAGAAGTAAAGTTTGTGTGTTTTTTTAAATTGTAAGGGAGGGAAGGTAATCTCGGTATCTACGGAACCGATTTTAAAAATTCTTTCACCAATAGAAAGCCACATTATTGCCGAGTGTCATAGGCTATATAAAAAAAGATTGTTAACATTATGCCCAACGCAGTGAGCACGGGTCCCCTAGTAGTACTATAAGACATGAAGTTACCTACATAAGATTAATTAATGATATTGTTAAGTTGTATGCTGGTAGTTGTAAAAATATATAATATCCACATAATACTAGCCGCGCCCCGCGGATTAATCCTCTTTTATGCATATATTGTACAAATAAACCTTCCTCTTGTATTATACTCTCTACTAGATATACTATTTAAAAATGCATGAAAATCAGTTGCGTAGTTTTAAAGAATTAAGTAAACATAGGGACAGACAAAAGAAAGCGACTTCGTTTTATACTATGTAATTATATAGAACTCATTATTATGTACATTTCTATTGACAAAACTTTGGTTAAAAATTGTTCGTTAAATCTTAATTATAAATGAATTAGTCGCAATACCTTTTCATTACCTTTTTTTTAATTTAACAACTTTCATAGATTAGAGACTGTTTTCTTTTTTTTCCAACTCATTTTAAACTTTTATTCAATCAAGATTAGCAAGAAGTATGAAGACTTTTGAAAATTCTTCATAAATTTGTTATAAGACCTTGTTATCTTTATTGTTTAGCCAGAATTTATTCGTTTGTTTTATAATGACGTTTGTTAATTAATATGATAGATACATTATGGCATTAGCGTCTAGCTTTTTGCCAATGTCAATGTAATAAGAGGCAACGTGGTCAAGATAAAAGTCGATATGAGTCAAGTAAAATCGTCATCAAGTCGTCTTTAGACCAGTCAGTAAGTCGTTTCGTTCTGCCCTTCGTAAAGTGATAGTGAACTTTACGAAGAACCTCGACGAGTCTTGGAGCAATCGGAACGGCGCTGCTATGCGCTCTCGAATAAATTCTTCATTTCCTGGACACTTATTAGCTAATTTACTTCATGAATCACTATCACAATCAAATATTAAATCACTTTATGCACCAAAAAACGAATATTCAATCGAGATTACAAATAGACGCCGCAAGATTCCTGCCAAAACTCCGATACTTATTTAACAATAATGTAAAATATATTTTTTAATTTGAATTTGATCTATTTATATTGATTGGTTGGGAATATAATACAGACTATATTTAATATGAGTGAAGTTGATTTTTTTGTTTGTTTATTTCATCTTTATAAATTAAATTACTATGGAATAAATAAACAACAAATAGATTTAGACAGGATAGGAGAAAACAGATAGAAAATGTTCTACTGCGGGTAGGCACAGCCATTACAATCATACAGTGGTGGCCGGCTAATTAGAAACACTACTGACGGTCCTGGACGTGGTGTAATATTCTTTACCGTAGTCGGTTATATTATGAAATTAAACAATAAACAGCACATCAATATGTTCAGGGATTCATCATCTATCAGAAAAACAATATAAACTAAAGTCCACGCGGACGGAGTCGCGGGCAACAGCTAGTTTTAAATATATTTCTCTGCACGTGCTGAACGCCTCTAAGTATGGCTTTATTTATCTCGATTGTTTTGCTTTATTATATTTTTTATGAAGTTATTGTAAAATTAATATACGCCGTGTTGGCGTCTCTAAAAAAGAATGAACAAATAAAAAGAAAACAAAATATTCGAGATATTGTGTTGGTTATTATCTTGTTAAATATGAAGTATTATCTTCGGAAGCAAACGCGTGTACATTATTTATTTCAATGCATATTACATTTGTTTTATTACGCGTAAGTTTAAGTAATATTTCTTTTTCCTTTCTTATTCTAGAGCCGTAAAACGGCTAGGAAGCTAGGAATAAGCATCTCGTACATTTTAAATGTATCTTAAACTGACTTTTTTCAACAAAGGACGGAATCGCAACTATTCCATATTTTTTTGAATTATAAACAACCAAATCCATTATTTGGCTGATTTTCACATATTTTTTAGGCAAATCTATCTTTACTTGCGTATCAATAACCTACTGACAGATAGCATTTCCTATCCTATCTATTTATACCTATCTATAAACATGAATATCCAATATATCCAAACGCTCCTGAACATTGTGAAATTGTCGTATGAATCGTCTGTTAGTCTTCCGTTCGTTATTCAGTATTCATCGGGATCAGATTACGAGGTATAAGGTACCTTTTCGTTTCAAGTTACCACCGGTTTGGAAAGATGTTAAGGTATTTGCAGCCGGGCATATCAAGGTACTTCTTTTATATTATGGTGTTAACGTGAATCATTAAATGATTTGTATTGAAGTTTAAACTTACTCGTATTTAGGATAATACGTTACTAATATGAAGTCTACGAAAGCATATTTACAAATCCAAATCCACCCTAATATTACAAAAGTAACTCTGTCTGTCTTTCCATCACGCTAAACTACTGATTGAATTAGAAGGAAATTTGGTACAAAGATAGTCTAGATAGCCTGGGGAAGGACATAGGCTACTTTTTAACTGAAAAAAAAGGGTTATAAGGGGGGAAGGCGGGTCAAAGATTATATGAAACTCCACGCGGATGGAGTCGCGGGCAACAGTTAGTAATATTATAAATATAAAAGAAGATGTTTCCTTACGATTCCAAGCAAAACTACTGCACTGATTACTATAAAATTTTGTACACATATTCATTGAGGTATCAGAATGATCATGGGCTACTTTTTAATTCCGATATTAATAAATTTCAAGCGAGCAAAGACGTGGTTAAAACTATGTTTCATATAAAACGAATTTTCAATATCCGACCCATAGTTACAGAGAATAACACATAGAAACAAATAGTTTACCACTTTATATGTTAGTACTTAGTAGGTAGATTATGTAAATTTAACATTAATTAGTCTGTCCCGAACGGGGGCCACAGATGTTTCTACTGAGAAAATTAAACTATAGGTACTACTCGGATATAGTGATATTATAAACTTCTTTGTTTTTTTTGAATTGTTTCCGTGCGTTTTGTAAACGGATATTTATACCCACTTACTATATACCTATTTATTACTACTTTATATAATAAAAATATAAAAACCTTTTTATGCTTTATTATTTATTCGTAAAAGAACCTTAACCAAAAATATTATTTATGCCGAACTACTTTAATATGAAGTATTATTTTTCTTAATCATAATAAACGAACTAAATAAATAATCGAAAGAAGGGGACAATGTCGCGAGCAATTTTTAGTGTTGCATATATATTCACATAAGTTTGTTTTCTAGTTGCTCACATTATCATTTCAAATATAAAACTAATACATTTTAATTTCTTTACGGATTATAGCTCCATAATAAAGCTATACGCATGAAATATAAATTTGTTGTTGTCATGTTATGTATGTACATTAATAACTATTTGTATGTATGCCGGTTTTTCTCTGTAGAAACTGCCTTCCGAACCGGTGGTAAATGTTTTGTATTACCTTGACGATTCAAAAGTTTACTATTGTTATTTAATTTATTTAAAACACTTTATTGTACATAAAAAACGATAAAACCATACAGATGAAAAGAAAAAAAATTGTTATGCACAAAACGCGACCTTATTGCTACATAACAATCTCTGCCAGGCAACCTGAGAGGTACGGAAAATGTAAAAAAAATAAAATAAATAGAAGTCTAGTTGAAATAAAGATACGTTTGACTTTGACATTGGCTATCGTTTTATGTTAAAAGAGCTACTATGTAAGTTTCTTCTCTGTAGAAACTGCTTTTCGAACACGGTGGAACATTTTTTTAATACCACGATTCAAAACTGATACTATATGTAGCCTAGTTGAATCACTACATAGTATAAAACAAAGTCACTTCTCTGTCCCTATAACCCTATGTATACTGAAATATTTAAAACTACACAACCGATACTCATGCGGTTTTTTATATAGAATGATTCAAGAGGAAAGTTTATATGTATAATACACCCATAATATATGCGAGAGAAACCGGGGCGGTTCGCTAGTAAATATGACTTTGACCTTCACTTTGAAAGCGATATTGTGTTGAAGTGCCAACAGACTTGCGAGTTGCGGTAACAAAGCTCGTTCCGAGACACTGAAGTTATTTACTTTCCTCTTAATATGATAATACACATAAAAAATTCAAGTCTTACGTAAACCTTTGTTTCGTTCGGTTTATGTGTAGACTAAGCGCGCCCCGTGGTTTGTAGCGTGTCGTTTTCTTGAGAAAAACTATATTCTGCGTCTAATCTACCGGTATGCCAAATTTCATCAAAATCGATTTACTAAGTTTTGAGTTAAACACTAACAAACATCTATGTTATTCATTGTTACAATCTTTTACATTTATGATAATATCTATCTGTGGTATGAAAGTACATATTTTGTTTTAAATATCCTTTTATCTTTAAACGTATTTTGAAGCAAATAGCAAAAAACGTGCTTAACTTTCACGATTAGCGCGCTTACTTTAGTTTAGCAGTTAAATCGAGGATACTATCAATATTTTTTATTTTAAGAAATGCTAGGATTAAAGCATTTTCACCAGCCTAAAACTTCTTTAATTTATTTTTAATTTTAATAGGGTTTCATATTAAAAAAATCACTGACCACAAAACTATCTAAAACAATTGATTGTCATAATTATTGTAACCCACCTGTAGTTATATTTCACAGTATCACTTTACGTGCGTAACATCAACATCGACATTTATAACACACGACCGCTCTCCCGAGCGTCCGGCAACCAACTGAAGTATTAAGGGTTGCCAACCCTTATATATCCTGAATTACCTGTTGCAAACGATCCGTCACATTGTGCTCAACGTGACACAGTACAAAGGATATAAAACCCTTTAAGCTCTCAAGCTAAATGACTACATTTTTAACAACCAGATTTACCATTTTAAATTAGTCAAAAGTTCCGACTTTTAAATTGTTACGTAAAATTCAATGATATGAAAAATGTATA
Source organism: Eurema hecabe (assembly GCA_026213755.1). Lineage (NCBI taxonomy): Eukaryota > Metazoa > Arthropoda > Insecta > Lepidoptera > Pieridae > Terias > Terias hecabe. The sequence continues at coordinate 2,251,760 of JADANM010005719.1, forward strand.
GTTCTGTGACGTATGTGGTGGATTATATAAGCGGAGAATTAGACGAATTTGTATAGTTTTAAGAACAGGGAGATAGGATGTAAAGAAACAATGGCATAGTTTTTTTAATGAAGTACATATTAATAAATGTTATTTATCCGGATAGACGGACAGTCGTCAGCCTGTTTTTGTTAATATAATAGGGGGCAAAAAGGTGCCTGCCTTTTTGTTCGTTTACCTGATAGAAAAACAGAAAAGTTTACTCGTGAGACTGTGTAATAAGTCTAAGGTTACTGACCGTTGAAAAAGATATACTATAATACTTTCTCTTCTTAAGATACTCCAAATCATTTCATATATTGCATAGGAAATACAGCTACATGTAAATACAGTGTGGGTCTTCCTAAAACATTAACAAAGGCACGAGAGAATAGGCTGTTTATTCTCCGAGTACGTTGTATTTTAGACCGCAGTATCACTTAACATCAGGCGACCTGTGGTCAAGCATTAGGCTATGTATAAATAAAAATGATACATACAAATTGTTGGATTATTTATAACTAACTATATCTTAGGGTCAAGTTGTATCGATTACAGACTAAAAAAGCATTGACCAGTAATGTAGTTTAATATAAGTTAAATTTAGATATTAGATATCCGAACACGGTAAATTGGAAAATAATTAATTAGTGAAATTGAATCTCGGTGAATTCAGTGAAAATCGGAATGTTACATTATTTTACAATCATATAAACTTAATCAATGTAATACATATATTTTTAGTATCGTATTAAAATACCACTTTTTACGTAAAATGATTTGTTTTTATTTCTTGTTTTTGGTATTTTTTTAATTGATTATATATTATTAAAGGTATTTCTTATTTAATAATTATTTATTATTTTGGTTTGTGTACTGAAAATATAAAAAAAATCTTTTTTGCTCTATATTGTACCAAACACAAATTTACATCTCTTTATATTAGTATACTTTAGAAAGAAGTAAAAACAGTCATAAGATATTTTATACATTTGCGAACAAATATCTTTTGTTAGGTAAATAAAGGTTAGTTTGATCGTAGCGTGTTGAGCAAGCATTTTCATAACAGGAGTATGGAAAATTGACAATTTATGTAGTCTCAGTAGCCTAATTTGGATCCAACTCATTTTTTACGAGCGTTTTTATGGCAATAACATCTGACCCTCGAATTCCCTAGAGCTGTTTAATAAATTGAAATATTTGATTATGATTGTTTCTAAGGAATAATGTAGCATATTATGATTAAAATTTTCTTACTAAACATTTAAAAAATCTTCATGAATTCTTTGAAATATTGTCACTAATAATAAGCAAACGCGTAAGTCTCATGCAGTCATAAGTCAGCACTATGTTGGTATTTTTATGAAACTTTTTTTTTAATTTGCCATTGTATATTAAGCAAGGAATAAAGTACACGATCAAAAATGTTCTTTGTAGTTAATTGATATATGAAAACGGGATCTGAAAATTGCGTCATGTTTGAATTTAATTTTCGCTATATAAGTTTGTATCAATTCTATTTTTTATTTTTATTATAAAACATTCATTATTTATTGAGTAGTACGTATTATCTGTGAGTCGCCAAAGATTCTGCCAAGGTATCTGAGATATTCTATCCGCTGTGGTTAGTACTAAAACATTGTTCCTTTTCCGAGCCTTATAAGAATGCTAGAAAGATTTCCTCACTTGAAAATAAAAAGGTGGCATCTATATACACAAATAATACTCTTTTCTATATTATTTCTAATAACGATGTTTTTTTTATTTAATATTCTATTATTTCATATTTATCTTACCAATATCTGTAATGAATTGTCTATTTAACTGTAGTTAATTGATTTTGACATAATATATAGTCTCGATTAGGTTATTATCAAAAAAATAAAAATACTCATTGTAATGAGTATTTCTTCAGTAAAGTTCTGTAGAACTTTCTTCGAAGTTCAGGTGCCTTTGGAGACTTGTAATTTAGATATATGTAAAAGACAGTATAGGTAGTTCAACGATTTCTATGTATTTTATCATTTGCAGATCGATTAGAATAATAGCTATGAAAATATCTGTAGGTAAATTAGTTAAACTTTTGCACGGACGGAAAAGCAAAGCAGATTAATATTTCAAAACAAACGGTGAACAAGCCATGGTCTATCTTTTCTAGAACTTGAATGAATGTTTGAATCGGCAAGAATGCCTTTATTAAGGACGCGTCTTTTGAAGGGATCGCAGGCCAGCTATGAGCTAAACTAATTTGACATAATCAAACCGTGGCATAGCCGGAACGTCACGTAGTCTTGGATAGACTATTTGTAGACTCGTACTTTGTATTAAAAAGCTATATTTATAGGTTATAGTTGGTATACCAACAACCACGGTATTTGCTAGTATTTGAAGGTTTTGGGATCTTAAATAGATAATATACTCTTTTATAAGTGATTATATATTATAATTGTTTTCATAAGAAAAGTAAAAATGAGCCTTCATATATTTTTATTCTAAAAGTACGTTTTACCGTCAGTCAACGCTAATATCTAAAACAATATCTTCTATCTAAAAAGGAAAGTTTCTGATGAATTTACAATTAGTATATCAAAATGACCCATAAAACAGATATGATTTAATGAAAATTGATTAAATCAGCAAACGCAGCGTAGGGCGTCCACCCACAAGGTGGACAGACGACCTTGTCAAGGTCGCCGGAAGACGCTGGATGCAGGTCGCTTCCGACCGGTATTTGTGGAGGTCCAAGGGGGAGGCCTATGTCCAGCAGTGGACGTCCAGCGGCTGAGACGACGACGACGACGATTAAATCAGCAGATTCAACGACTAAGGGTCAAGAAAAGAGCATACATATATTTTATAAAACTGAAATATGCATTTTTAAAACTGAAATTTACTTCAGAGCCGTGTGTTTGGCTACGTAAAAAGACTAACTACTTAATAAGAAATAATCGAAGTTTGAAACATATAAAGCCCTAAACATATAACCATGAAACACTAAGAGATTGAAAGTGAACTGACTAGCTATTATGTGGATATTAAAATCATAAGCCGATGAAAATACTCTCTCTCAATAGCTCGCAACCTCGAGGGCTTTGTTGAAAGCTACTTAGCATCATTGTTCCCAAGTACCAGATGATCGGAAATAGTCGCAGGCAATTTCGAAACATTTTTTGGCGAGTTTTAGAGGCATCGAGTATCAACTCTTACGTTGAGAGGTTTGTAAGGGTACGTTGACCTTTGGAAAGAGAGGTACGGCTAATTTCTGATTGTTTGAGTTTTGTCTCTTTCGCACGCTACTTGAGATTTTTGTGGCTAGTATTTTAGATAACGGGTAAGGTTACCTGCGAAGGGTTAAGGTACGACCGGAATCAGAAGTCGATCTTCTAATGGGCAGTATAAAGGTATCGTACTTTGCTGGTATGCCATTTTTTATTATATGAAGTGGTGAGACGAGCTGGACGCCCTCCTGAAGGTAAAAAGCGCCAGCCCACAACCAATGTAACCCAGAACTTTGCTCCGGGCAGAGCTACACTACATTGACGCTCCCCACTTTGAGTCATAAGATGTTAAGACTCATTACCCCCCACCATTTTTAAAGTCAAAGTCAAACATAAGTCCTGTGGTATATGTTAACATTTTGTAAACAAACGAAGTAGCTTCATTGTTCTTGAAAACATTATTTCAAAACCCGCGCTGAACGTTGCAAAACTTAAGCTTTTATGGCTTACTTTACCCTGTTTTTAAAACTTATAAATAGCGAGTACTTTGAAACAATTTTTACTATGGCTTTCTTTTTAAAATACTCGGTGTATTCCGCGGATTTTCTTTTGTGATATTTCTAGTGTAAGATTAGACATATAATATATCCTCCAGACCGATTTCGGCTATAGCGATTAGCATCTATTAAGAGCTGCGTTGATATATGGCTGATGTATCCAATTTTGGTAGTGAGAGTGCGCCCACAAGTACTGCACATCAACACACCTCCAATGAAACTGTAATGAATTAAGATTAGACAATGGCAGTAACGATTCATTTCTTTATATCGGCCGATTAATTTAAAAATATGATCTATAAGTAATAATATATCAACCATCGAAAAGTTTATTTAATTTATTATATTTCAATTATAATTTGTGTCATTTTTAGTATTAATAAAGATTTTATTTTATTTTTAGGGTTGGAATTGATTAATTGATTAGTTATATTGAAATAGTCTTAAAAGTCTGAATTTGGAAGGTTATTAAGTCGAAACGTGAAGCTATAAACATTTTATTGGCGATATTATAGACGTATAACGCATAGACTGATAGTCCCTTAATAACCGGCCGCTGTAAGTGAAGCCAAAATTGTGTTAATGTAAGTAGGTATAGAAAGCATGTTCTTATACTCAATGAAACGCGTACAAGCCCACCGGTAATGTTGCTGCTATAATAAATTTACTCTATACATGTGGAAAAATTTAAATCTACGAAAAACATACGAATTTGTTGTGATACACAGCGCTGAATATGTGTAAGTAGACAAAATTGTCTTGGTTAAAATGGCTTCACTTTGCGTCCTCATATTGCGGTTCTGGGTATTATTGTTCTATGGGCGTTATATTTTTTTGGCGGTAAGTGTTTGTACTCGCGCCTGTACTATAAAACTCAATAGAAATAAAAAGTTAATGCTTATTTAGGGCAAGGCGTATATCGTGTTATGTGACGTCAGGGAATAAACGAAATTTTTATGATTGAAAACGTACATTTTATCCTATCCTATCCTACTAATATTTTAAATCTGAAGTAGTTTCTGAGAATGTATGTTTGTTATTCCTTCACGCAAAAACCGCTGGACCGATTTAGTTGAAATTTAATATGAATAGATTACCTCATAAGATGCTTGATATCCCGGTATTGTCCTGGGAAAGTGAACTACGCGGGTAAAACCGCGGGGTAGAGCGAGTAGTACATTGTACAATAATCTATAACTAAATGAACACATTTACCATGATAAATGGTTAAACTTAAAAAAATAAGGGAGGACCCCTTGAATCGTAAACCGACAAAAAACTCACCTTTTATAAAATAGCTAGCCTCCCACCCCGGTTTTACCTGCATTTGTGCATGTGTTATACTTATATACATAAATTTAGAATCCCTTTCATAACAAACCGCATGAAAATCGGTTGCGTGATTTTAAAGATTTAAGCATACACAGAGACAGACTTCTGTCTGTCCTGTCTTTCTTCTGAAAGCAACTTTGTTTTATACTATGATATTGTAGCGGCTCAATTACGCTAATAATAATTGGGACTTAAATAAAAGATGAAGACACGACCAGTCTATTTAATTGCTCTGTACCAACTGACAATACATAGTGCTCTTAATGCTAAATACACAATACCATATATAGGTTGTGCACATGGCACATGACTTCCCCCTTTTTAAAAAAAAAAATATTATTATACATTACAAAACCGTTATGAGTAATAGACATAGAAAAAACTGCAATCACAACACCCTTTGGCCTTTTCGAGTTTACGAAAATGACGTTTGGGCTCAGAAATGCCGCTCAAATATTATGTCATATCATAAGATTATTATAATGACTAAGGTCTAGGGTACACAAGCTCTAATAGACTACAGGCCCACGTTAAAAAAAATTATGGGTTCATTTGAATTAGCACGTGACTTTATGATTAATGTAGTAATTTTAATTTTAAGTAATTTTACTTTCGAATTCTCACCTGCACTCAGTTGGACAGCTCACGAGTGACGTCATAGTGCTGAATCTTATTATTTTATGCTCTTGTATCGTTCTAGATAGGTCACCTGGTGGTTCAAATGACCTATATTTTTTCATCATGGGCCTGTAGTCTATAAGGTTTGTTGCATCGTTCAATGTCTTTTTAAAAATCACTTACTTTATGATCATTTTGTTCTTGCATATCGTATTACATACATACTTTTTAATTATTCAAATATTTTAACAAAGGGTAATTTAAAAACCCATTAAGTATAATATGAATAGCGTTTTAAATTAAAACTTTTAAATGTTGTAAATTAAACAAAAATGTTAACACAAAAATAACAATTAAAAGCTCACTTATTCCGTTCTTATTCTAAAAACTGTGCAAGTTTTCATTCAATTCTAATGTTTTAATAATTTAAATTATATTTTAATATTTTCAGAATGATTTTACGTAGAATGATTAGACACATATTAGGCATTTTCTTTATTATTAAGTGATTTTTAAGTGTAATAGGCGAACGCTTGACCCCAGATCGTCTTGCCTAGAAGGAACTAGTTCACTCTTGTTTTGACTGACTTGACTTAATTATAACCACGACCCTCAGCCATGAGGAAACGACAGTGAAGATGAAGACTAGAGCAACGAAAAAGACATGGCTGATGTTATTTTTTTTTATTTTTAAAATTATTTGAAATCGAAGCGAAATGAAGACTCCAAAACTAGTTACCGATACCCCTAAATTCCCCTAAAACACGTTTCGGTAAAAATTTTCACGTAATGTCCTCGTTCGGTTACATAATGGTCCATTTTTGTCTCGTTAGAGGTATCTGAAGAGCAGTTAGGTATATCTTACAGAAAGTGAAGTATGTTTTAGTAATATAAAAAATCAATTAGGCATATGTATATTCAACTAGGCTACATATAGTCACACTTTTGACACGTTATAGTATTACAAATTTATACCCTCCGGTTTGGAAGGCAGTTTCTATTGAGAAAAAACGTCAAGAAACTCTGATAGTTCTTCTCCCTAAGGAGAACGCTTACAGTATTTCTCACTACAAAAAAAACATACAGGATTATTTATCTCTATATTGCTTCGGTCACGAAAATTACAAGGGTAAACCAGGGGCGTGATTAGTTTTATATAAAGAGAATTCCCTACATAGTATATAAACATAGTACATAGTATAGTATATTTCGATTCAAAAGTGTTACTTTATGTAGCCTAATTGAATAAAGATACTTTTGACTTTTATAAAACAAAATCGCTTCTTCTGTCCCTATATTTTTTTTTTATAATACGAAGAGGGGAGACGAGCTGGACGTATGTATCCCTATGTATGGTTAAAT
>JADANM010005719.1:2258964-2276966 GCA_026213755.1 Eurema hecabe
ATAATTTATTTTCATCCGTTTTTTCGTGTGAGATGTGAGAGTGATTCAAAAGGAAGGTATATAAGTATGATACAAGCATAATATATGCGAGCGAAACCGGGGCGGGCCGTTAGTAAAACAATAAAAACATTGGTTCAAGCCTATGCTATTTAAATCTCCAATCAAAATAATAGCTTCATTTCTATCATTACCCGCAGCCGATTGTCAAATTAACAATAATTCTCTTATAATTCAATTGTATCATGGCTAGGTGCAATTTGTTCGTTTATAGGTAAATCAAATCTAGGTAGTCTAATACACTACAATGATGAGCTGACAACATTTCTATGAATATGATTGAGATTAAGACCAAACAAAAAGGCAGAAAATAGAATGCATTCCTGTGAATCAATTCAAAATAATATATATAATACTAGCTGTGTCCTGCGCTTTTACCCGCGTAATTCCCGTTCCCGGGGCAACACCGGGATGTAAGCTATCCTATCTTTTAAGTTGGATCCAACTGCACAAATTTTATTATAATCGGTTAAGTGGTTTAGGAGTTCATCCAAGAGTGGAGTTATGAATGAAGATTGCACTGACTTCTGGATCGCGCTTATGGTATTTTTCGAAGCTTAGCATATATAAAACTTCTCGATATAGAACATTGGCGGATTAGCGGCCAGTCAGCTGTTCGACTGGTTGAGGATCCTTTTTTTCAGAGAAGCTTACAATTCCTTCCTCTTTAATTTATAGTATCGTTTTAAATATTTTTATTATTAATTATCCAGTTGAAAGTCTTCAATTTTAAAAAGGGGGCGTTCATAAATCACGTGAAGATTTTTTAATTTTCTGCCCCTCTCTCCCCCCTGTCGTGAGATTTTATTAAACCCCCTCCCCCATCCACCAATCTCACGTGAGTTTTTGCAAAATGTCAGTTTCTTACGTCAACATAAAAATCCAACGTTGTTATTGTAAAAAGAAAAATGATTTTAATCGTATTAGATACCAAAATAGTATACTTTCTTTTTGTTTAAATCAGAAAATAAAATGCGTAATATTTGACGAGACCCCTCCCCCCTTAAACTCCTCACGTAATTTAGGGACGCCCCCTTAACAGGTTAATTTGAGCTATATACCTATCTAGGTGACATATTCAACCTTGTTCTAACAATATGTAAGTATGCTATATAAAAATGGCTGCGGTTAGCGAGCTACAATTCAATATTATTGTTTCCACAATAGTCATGCGGAACTAATAGCACCCACTATGAGATACGAATCGTTATTTATAAATAAGCTATGAAACTTCGAACACAGAATATATTTGACGAAAATAATTTATTCCTTTTTGATATAAATTTGCGTTGCCTTAAATATAATATACTTATATGACATAACTTGAAAAGAGGATATTCTAATTTTGTATATAGTGGTCAAAGGACCTCACCGTTGGCCGAATACGAAAAACCGACAAAAAACTCTGATAGTCGCTCTTTTTAAAATAGGAACGGAACATAGAATTGTAAATATAAACAAAAACTCGACTGGCTTCTTATACTTCTTATAGTGACTTCTTATAGTTCCAGTTTAAAGAATTCGAGGAAATACACTAAATATGCTAAAACTTTGCGCATGAATTGGTTGCGTAGTTTTGAAGATTAAATCTTACCTAGAGACACAGAAGAAAGCGATTTTTTTTTATACTATGTATTCATTTAACTCGGCTGGTTAACACTTAACTAACTCCCTACTCCCAAATAACCAGCGCTATCCTGAGAGTTCGCTCTCAGGTTAGCACTAGTTGAGATGTCGCCTTGTGCTACGTTTCTGTTTGTACCTATGTATTGTTTTATAATGTTTTTAATTTGTACTTTAGTAGCAGTAAACACTTTCTTATTATTTTTATTTATTACTAACTATATTAAATCATTCAAGCTTTAGTTTCAGTATAACGCCTCATTACTAATCTTTTTCCGATCAAACAAAATATCCTAATAACAGGCTCAAGGCTAAAGTTTTCGTGCATAATTTTCCCTCGCATGGCCGAGTTAGTTATTATTAGTGAAACGTGGTTTGGTTGGATGTGTGTTGAAATGTCACGTAAGTTTATATAAAAGGTTTATTTTAATTCCCGAATGCGTTATGAGGGATCTATTGTTAGTCTGTTTACGCAACGGTGTACTGTTTCTGCAATCCTGTTTCTTTAAATAACAACCTTTGTTTTGTTCTAGAATAGTTGGGTGGGTGTATCGTTTTAATGTTCTAAATATAGTTATTTTCTTGTCATAATAATCCGTAATAGTGTTATATATGTTTAATTCTCACTGTCCTTGTTCTGTCTTACGTGGTAACTGCTGAAATGGTTTTGCTGAGTTCGTTCAATCTTTGACAATTTATTAATTTTGGATTCCTATACTTTGGAACTATAATTATTTCTCTTATAATAAGCCCTTCCATATAATCGTTCTTTTCATATAAAAAGTGTCAAAGTACCAAAACTACGAAATTTTCAGTTCGATTACAACTCCTACAATTATACAAATTCCTGGTTGTTGGTGTGCACGCGTTCCACTTGAATCAGGAGCCAGGAAAGTTCAGCATCAGCTCAATAGTGGATGGGGTCTGGCCTGCCATACATCCTATAGTCGCAGCTGGTTCGGATAGATGCAAGTATTGAGTATAAAATGTTTTTATCGATACTAATATTATAAATAGGAAAGTGTTTATCTATATGTTTGTCTTTATTTCACTGAAAAACGGCTGGACCGATTTAGTTGAAATTTGGTATGTAGATAGATGATACCCTGAATTAAAACATAGGATACTTCATATCCCGTTATTTCCCAGGGAACGGGAACTATAGGGGTAAAGCCGCGAAAGAGTAGCTATTATATTATGTTAGTAAACTTTTTCATGAAATTATGCTATATTATTAAGTAACGACTCGGCTTCGTTCGCATATATTATAAATATAAACCTTCCTCTTAAATCACTCTATCTATTTATTTATTTATTTATTTAATACACAGACAGGATACTATCATCGCATGATAGTATATAGAGACTTAGCACTAGTAACTGCACGAGACAGTATCCCAAAATAGTGTACATAACAACTTAATTAAACTTAACTAAAACAAGAGCGGCGGGGGAAATATGATGTTTAGCATCATCATATTCACGTATACAGAAAAAAAAACAGAACATTTACTATTGCGCATATTATGTAGCTATGTGACATGACTATTATCTATTGGACATAGGAACCACGTTACGTAGTTTTAAAGATTTAAGCATACATGGATATGAGGACAAAGAAAGCGACTATGTTCTATACTACGAAGTAATTTAAAGTTGAGCCTCATTAAATAAATAAAATACAACCTAAACAATAAAGATATCATTAAAAATATATTATCTTAAAATTCTTTTTTACTTTTTTATTAAATATGGACATAATTATAAACATAATAGCTATAGTGACATAAATGTTTTTAATTAGGCAAGTAAAATTTGCATGAAAGCCATTTCTTAATCAATACTGCTAGCAAATCGCTTTGATATAAAATGAGTCTGAATCAGCCAGATACAAGACTCATTGTTTCGATTTCATTTCCGGAGAACATGGCGATAGAAATCGTAAGTAGACTCGGATTCAGAGCCAAAATCCCACAGTAAAGAGAATTTAATTCAAAGTCAGTCTAAAGTATATTTATTCAATTAGGCTTCATTTAGTAACACTTTTGAATCGTCATGGTATTACAAAACATTTACCACCGGTTCGGAAGGCAGTTTCTACAGAGAAGAACCAGCACGAAACTCTGACAGTCGCTCTTTAGTTATATAAGTTTTCCGTAATATATTTTAGGACAGGTGGCATTAATAATTAATATATCTTTTACTATTCATATTAAGTTCGACCCCCCCCCCCCCTTCCCACCTTTTAAACCTTTTTTTCAGTTTAAAAATACCATCTGTGTACCAAATTTCGTTCTAATCGCAGACAGACAGACAGACAGAGTTACTTTCGCATTTATAATATGTGGTTTCTCATCGACAAAGCCAGAAAAATCCTTTCAAAACTTAAATCAACCGTATTGTAATATTCCAGAATTAAATTTCATAAAAAACATATTAAATCAATAAGATCTAAACGTGTTTGTAAACAAACAGAATAAACCTATACGAGTATCTCTATGGAAACACGAATATTTATAGCGACCTTAGAAAATGAGCGAGAAATATCAAATACTCGTATATTGTGCACGAGACGTGACGACTGACGGGAATCAATGGTGTTTTATTATTTTTCTCATAAACATGACTATTTCTTCCCGGTATCTATATTTATAGAAATAAACAACAGATTTCTAAAAGCTTGCGCAACAGAATAAAAACAAACTTAAATCTACGACTAATTAAATTTCAACTTCTCTTTCAGGCGAAACACTCAAAAGTTTTCTTGGCGTGACATACGAACAGATGCAAGGCAAAAACTTAACAATGTTTAATGACAAGCTTAATTTAGATCTCATAACTAAGAATGGTATCACGAAATACAATTTTACAACTAACAGATTAAAACGAATGATGAGAAGCGATTCTATAGCAATATTAATTCATGGGTATTTGGAGAATTCAGACGGTATTATGGTTCAGGCTATAGCTCCGGAACTATTGAAGAAATCCATTAAAGTGTTTGCGTTAGACGCAAGAGATGTTATTAGTATGGAGTATTTTAGATCGTCTACGTATGTTCGGTTTATGGGCGAAAAGCTTGGAAGCTTATTGAGTGAAGTTATAAGACGTGAGTTCACTATTTAATAGGTTGTGGGTTCAAGTCCGCTACTGGAAAAATACGTTTGTAATTTACATTTGTATGTTTCTGGGGTCTGGGTGTTGCGATGTATTATATGTGTGCGTCAGACGCTATACGTCCCTATATTTATCTACGGAGTACGTTCAGTTTTATTGAGATACTAGCTCTTGCTCACGACTTCGTCCCCATTGATTTGTTTTTCCATTATTTCTTCGCTCCTGTTAGTCGCAGCGCGATGTTAAGTTGCCCTAAAGCCTTCCTTGATAAATTGTCTATTCAATAAAAAATAATTTTTCAATTCGAACCAATAGTTCCTGAGATTAGCGCGTTCAAGCAAACAAACTCTTCAGCTTTATATATTAGTATATATAGATTAGTTTCATACAGTTAAAGGTTGTTAAAATAATCACTTCAAAACTGGATTCACTTCTAAAGACCTATATTAAGTACTAGATATAATGTAAGCTTGTACTAATGTACAAAGTAGCTCATACATTAATAAAGGTGTAAAACATTTTCAAGGTGGCCAGAACTCTTCCCAAATAAATCTAATAGGACATTCTCTGGGCGCCCATATAGCTGGCGTTGCAGGTTATAAAGTCAAGTTGGATACTGGTCAAAGGATTGGAAGGATTACTGGATTAGATCCAGCGGGGCCGTGTTTCAGTAACGTTAGCTTAGAAAGCCGCCTGGATCCGTCAGATGCGGAATACGTTGATGTTATACATACTAATGCTGGTATACTTGGACGGAAAGAATCTGTTGGTAAAGTTTTTACTTTAAAATAATATAACTTATTAGGAGTGAGTACTACCTAATGTCGAAATTTATTTATTTAATGTTATAAGTTCTGAGCTGTTATACCTTTAATCAATAAGCTTTAGATTATGTCGAATTGTAAATGTTTTTAATAACGTTGAGAAATAAAGCAATTGACTGAGAACGCATAGCAGACTACTTAACATCACTGCAAATTTTTAAGAAAGAAAGAAAATGTAAAAAAAAACATTTTTTTTTAATAAAACACCGCCTTAAGATCATCACCGATCCTTATATAAAACGTTGGTCTATGATATATATACCATACTAGTAGCCCGGCCCGGCTTCGCACGGGTATTATAACGGGTAAATAGTAAGAACTATTTTATGTGAACGTAGGCGTATTTATTTGACATCCAATATTTAAAATTTTGATAACGAAACTCAAAATTAAATGGAGAATTCCCATTGAAACTTTTGTTCTCTATTGAATTTCAAGTTGGTGCATCAGTAATTAGATCTATAATTGTTTATCAAATGTTTATATGGGAAATAGAAAAGTGGTGTTTCTAAGGTTTTCCCGGCAAAAATTCGATTATTTCGCACCTTTTAAACCTTCGTTAGACCTATACGAACATTTCGAGACCAAGATAAGAAAAATCCGTTAAGCCGTTCTCGAGTTTTAGTGAGACTAACGAACAGCAATTCATTTTTATATATATAGCAGATAGATACCCACTGGTAACACAGTTAATAAGAATCAATTGATATATGAATATGTGTCCTCCACACAGGTCACAAGGACTTCTATCCAAATAACGGTATGACCCAACCAGGCTGTATTCTGTCTACTTGCGATCACAGCCGAGCGTGGGAGCTGTATGCTGAATCCATCAACGCTCCAAACCATTTTCCTGGTAATATAATAATAATAATAATAAGCCTCTCTGTTTCCTGTTAAGCAGTAGTACAAGTGCAGATACAATATTACAGCAATTTTTTTTTTATATTGAGTAAGTGAGCTTAAAATTATGTTAGTAATATGAATATGTATTGTCTTAAAATTTTCTGTATTAACAGGAACCCCGTTTTGGGTAAAGGCCTCCTCCAAAGATGCTCATTTATCTCGGTCTTGTGCTATATCTAACCAGTCTAGGCCGGCAGATCCTTTCAGATCATCTGAGTAACATATTATAATATAATTCGTAGCACCTTTAACATCACTTCAGATTGTACATAGATTTAGGTTTCTTTCCATGTTCTGAACTGCCTCCATAACAAGACCTGAATTATGAAAGGTTTTCGAAACTTATTTTCCATTTATTGGCCTTACAGCCTTTAAATAAAACTTTAATTATAGAGCTCATTGGAATCAATAGAAATAAACTTCCAAAGTTCTGCATTCAAATGAAATAAAATCATGTTCTAACAGTTTGCAGAACACGGAATGTAACTCAATATCCATGAAACCTGGAGTTGGAAAACTGGGTCAATATATCATTGTATGAGAATTCGCATATCTTGTAAACGGTGCTATTTGTATATCTGTCTCTTTTCTTTTCTGTGGTAAGAACAAGATGTAACTATCATCCACATTCCATTGACGTACTGATGTTTAAATGGGACAATGTTTCTTTCATTAGACTAAAACAAGTTATAAGGATATGGAAAGGTAAATTAGGTTAGGTATTTTCCCTCTTTTCCTTGATCGGTTCCTCGTGATTAAGGGTAAAATCTTTTTTTGAGGAAAAATCATTATAAAGAAAAACTACGTCATAATATTCATTAACATCATCTATCTTTAAAAGTTTGGACCAAACTTATTAAAATAAAATTAATTTTCGAATTACAGCACTCATATTCACCTGTTTTTTTTTCAGCACGAAAATGTTCTAACTGGACATTATTTCAATCTGGAGGGTGTAGCAAGAATGAAGTGTCGTATATGGGATTTCAGTCCTTTAAAGGACAGGCTGGTATTTATTTCCTCACTACTGGTTCTGCGTCACCATTTGGCTTGGGAGCGACTGGGAGTGGCTAATATTTTGTTAACTACTATTATAAATACATATAGATTTATTTTTTCAATTAGTTTTATTACAATACTAGCCACGCGGTTTTGCACACAGTGCACACAGGCGCCCAGAAAATAGGGGCGCCGCGCCGCCACTGCCACCGAAATTATTTTTATTATTTTTATCGATAAGTAAGTAGGTACAATAGGCGGAATATATATCTTGTAAAGAACAAAACATAATTAATTATGCTTATTGAACAAGTCTCTCAATTATAATATTTGTTAAAAATTAAATTCGTTTTTTATGATGATTCGTTAAAAAATGGGCGCTTCGTAGGATCTGCGCACAGGCGCTACCGGGGGTTGGCGCGGCCCTGATCTTATACATGAACTATACACATAAGACTTCCTCTTTATTCACTCTATTCATTTAAAAAACCACATGAAAGCGACTTTGTTTTATACTATGTAATGTTATTGAATACTTATGTAAATATCGTATTAGGTAAATAATCACTCGCTGCGGTACAATGGAAATCAGAGGGGTTCTTGTTCGACTCGATTCAGGGTCCTTTCCCGGAAGTCCACAGGTATCCTATGAGGAATTTTCCAATACAAAAATAAAAATAAAAAGGGATATTTTTTACACTTTCACACAAAGACAACTGGACTGATCACCGGGAAATTTTATACACATAGCATAGTTTTTTACGATATTTCAATTAATTTAATTGATTCAATGCAAGCGAAGTCACGAGTAAAAGCTAGTATACAATATTTAAATACTAAAAACACTTTGTATATTATAACATATTGAAAAATAATATCTCTGTAATGAATATAATTTTTATTGTTTGAGTTTTTCTCATTATGTGGTAGTTGTATACCATAAAAATGTATGTTATTGAAAAGATAATGTATCGCACGTGTTCATTATAATATGTTTGTATTTCTATATATAATTTTATAAATATTTTTAGTATATTACAATATGAATATAATATTTTTGATAATACATATTTTCTTAGGTTTCTCTGAGCATTTTTTCTTATTTAAATTAGGGGATACTTTTTTATGCAGGCTACATCGTTTCGACTAAAAGGCATGACTCAATACCTACAAAAGCTTAAAAGCTATACTTAAGAACGTTCATACAAAGCAGATTTCACAAAACCCCGCTTATTCAATGTCGTAAATTTCGTACGAATTATTTCGAGAACAAATTTCGCAAGAAAATTTAACACTCATTTTCTTTTTATATTTTCTTTAATAACTGTTACTTGGGAACTGTTGTTCGCGTAAAGTTTGTGTGTGAGGGACTTCACAATGGTTTTCGAAATGGTAAAGCAACTCTTTGTTCTATAAATACAATTCAGGCAATGTGGTTTCGTCTTGTTACTTGAACTCTACTTCGAACACAAATGTCGTCGATTTTAAGTAGTTATAATACAGTTTTTGTGTAAAAAAAATTCTGATGTTTCGACAATAATGCGATGAACTGATGGTTGATCCCATTCTTTATTAGAGTAGCTCAAGTTCCTAAACTCGGTAAGCGGCATTCAAATTTTTCGAATTCGACGACGAAGATTACCCGTAAGGAGGAACACCCACCTTCCAAGCCCGACATAAAAATAAGAATTCTTTAAATGACTATATAGTTACAATGGTACATCTTAAAGAGTTCTTAAAGATTGTCTTGCACACCTGACGTCATTATGACCTAGTAGGTAGGTCATACATCAATACTATTCACAGTTATATTATACAGTATTTACAACTACCTTCTGCGCGAAGGGTCGTGGGTTCGATTCCCACACCGGAAAAATATATTTGTAATTTACATTTGTATTTTTCTGGGGTCTGGGTGTTGCTATGTATTGTATGTATGTATTTACAAAAGAAAAGTATGTATATGTAATTTATTCCGTTATCAAGTTGCCATAACACAAGCGTCGGCTTAGCTTGGAACTAGATGGCGCTGTGTATAAATGTCCTGAAAATATTTATTATTATTTATTTATATTTATTATATACAGTGGTTTGTTTATTAATAACGTTCAATTTTCTCTAAATCAAGATGGCTTCAATGTCACACTTATATCTTCGTATTAAATCATAATGTTAGAAATAATAGTGCCAAAGAAATTTCTGTGCCGTTATCCTCTGAGCGTAGGAGCAACTTGCGGTGGAATTACGTTAATAGTAAGTTGACCCCAATAATAAAAAAAACTGAAACATATACTTATTTTCTTCGGAGTTCCCTTAAGTTTTTGGTCTTGCTTTATGAAGCCTACATTTTGGAACTTTTCTTATACAAGAGGTATTATGCTAAGGCATTAGGTAGTATGATTATGCTTTTATGAAATGATCAATCCCTTTAATGAATTTAGGTACGTTATTTCAGCAAACCATCTCAACTATAAAATTATGATTACTTTAATTGTATTTAAATTAATATGTAATTTATGTAAAATTACAGTATTATATTATTTTGTTTGTATTATGTGTTGTTTATCATTTTAAGTTTTTTACATTTTCCATTTCCTTACCACTCATGTTGCCTGACAGAGCTTGTTAGTTAGCAATAAGGCTGCCTCTTGTACATTATATTTGTAGATTTTTTACATTAACTTATTTTTTTACAAAGTTATGTTATAAATAGATAAATAAATGTTCCTAAAATTAAAGAACATTTGGCCTTCTTTCCAGTGTGTCACAATATCTTGTGCCCTAGCTATCTTCGTGCAAGTAATGACTATTAAAGACTGTGACGAATGCTCGCGATACATTTGGAGGAACGCGTATAGTTTTAGTGTTACCGGAATTATTTATTGTTCCTTCATGCTTTGCGTTCATGCCTGGTTTTTGTGGGGCGTTAATCAGGTAACTTTACATTGTATTATATACTAGGGACTCGCTCTGATTTCGCTCGCATATATTACGCATGAATTGTATATAAAAATATTCCTCTTGAATCGCTTTGTATATTAAAAAAGTAGTTTTTTAAGATTTAGGCATACATAGGGATATAGGGACAGAGAAAGCGATTGTTTTGATCAATCGTTTTGAATCGTTTTGATGAAGCGATTGTATGTAGAATACATAGTGAGTTTACGTTCCTTGGTAACAAATATAGATAGTTATAGAAAGAAACAGATAATGCCAATTTAAGAAGTATAGATACATTGTAAATATCTAAAGTTAATTCGGAAATACGATTCAAGAGGAATTGTATCACTTTTTCTGATAAAAAACCGCCCGAAAATCGGTTTTATACAGTTTTAAAGATTCAAGCATACAAAGGAACCAATAGAAAAGCCACTTTGATTTTACTATAATATAATGATTTAACTTACTTTCAGAATAAGCTCTAAGGTCTTCTATGGAACGATTTTACAACCTCGGATTGAGTTTTAGTTTGTTTTAGATTGCTGTAACTAACTTATTGTATTTACATATTATAATTTATTTCAGGAAAAGGCCTCGATCGTATTATCTTGGGTGGTGATAACAGGCATGTGGGTGGCCCAAACTTTCGTGCTACTAATTATATTGATTTGTATGTACAGAAGGCAAGTTAGCTTCGTCGCCTGGCTTCTTTCGTTTATATTTGGACTTCTGGCTATATGTAAGTTGTTACTTTGGACTCACTATTACTCTATCATTATCACTATTATCTGAATTATTATATAATAATATATAGATAGCCTCTAGCACAGGGTATACCTAGATGGGGCGATCGTCGCGACTTATTTATAGTATTTGTAATTATTATCTCACAAAATAAACAATTCTATTTATATTTTGTTGTTAAAATAATAAAAATTATAAGTTTTAAACTCCTGTTCTCTAAGGTATAAAAAGTATCATACGTGTTTATATTTTTTTAGCTTTTTTTTTAAATATAAGGGGCAAATGAGAAGGCGAGCCTCCTCTTGGAAAATGGTTATAATAGGTAATATAATCGTTAAACACATATACACACACAAACATACGAATTAAACATTCAAAAAATGATTTTTTCTTTCGTTTCTTTCCATCTAATTATATTTGTGTTTCAGGTGTTTTAATTTATATAGTTCTTATTGGTTATGGATATTGGTTGGAACTCAAAGGGAAGGGGAAAAACCAGAACATTAGCTTATCAAATAATAATTCTTAATTTAATAAAATGTTTGTTTTCCTCTTTGTCTTTTTATTTCATTTCTAATGCAAAAACCTTTTACTAAAGACGCGACTTTTAAAAAAAAGATTGTGCGAAAAGGTTTAAAGTTGAAATAGATGGTCTCTTTCTAAAGTGCATTAATTCTAACCATGTTGCAATTTATTAAAATAAGATTTTTTATAGGTTTTTATAGGTATTCAAATCGTATTCCGAATTTCCTATTTCGACGGGAATCAAATTAGATTAAATAAAAATTATTAAAAAAAAAATAAAGACCGTAATTATAAAAAAATAGTCCGATCCATTTAGTACCAAATTAATTAAATTAACCTGATTATAAAATCGTGATAAAATTTATTGGTGACAAAAAATTTGGTCCTAAAAATATAAGATAATGTTTGGTCCATATATTTAAAAGTACTAGATATAATAAAAGATTATTATTTAAAAATAAACATTTATCACAACATAGTATCATTTGTCGGGAACACTAACTTCGCTGGACAGGTTCGTTCCCTGCAATTGTTTCCGATGACTGTTCACAACCAGTATGAAATAAACGGTCACTGAAATGAATACAATACATTTACAATGATGACGTCATTATAAAGTCGTTGTTCTAAACAGCGTAGTGAAGCAATGCTACTTGGTCGAAGTGGGCCGGCTCATATAGATGTCGCAGGCGGATTGTATAATCCGCTGTATTACATTACGGCTAGCCGTTTTACAAAACAGGGCCGTTTTGCAAAGCGGCGCGGCGGTTCAACGATTAGCCGTATTGTCTTGCGTAGTTTTTGTATCATTATAAAAAAAACTTGAATACTCAGCTTCATTTTTATTAAAGATGAGTAAATAAGTTTTTTTATAATGATTAATAACTAACCTCAGCTAACCTGATATGTTAAAAAAAATAACATATGGCGACGAAAACAGTTAGGCGGTTTTTTTACCTATCCGCATTCAATACGGCTAATCGTTGAACCGCCGCTTTGCAAAACGGTCCTGTTTTGTAAAACGGCTAGCCGTAATGTAATACAGCGGATTATACAATCCGCCTGCGACGTAGACACGTACGTGATACTACCAGTAGTCTTGGTCAGCTACGTCATTTGGTCGGAATGGGCCGGCTCGGATAGAAAATTGAATAAAGCCATAAACTAGTGTTCTGAATCGCTCGTATATTTGTTCGAGACTTAGATTTCTAAAACATTTAGACATCTATTGTAGCATTACGGCCAGTCAGTTATTCAAAAGTCGAGAAACCTCCCATCGTATCAAAGGAAGCTTATATTCTACTTCCCTTAAGGTAATTAAACTAATCCTAAAACACGTACATATATACCACAGCATCCCCACTATGACAATGAACACACGATTCCTCTGCTTCCTGGAGGTGAAGACCAGCGCTAGGAGTATCATCATCATCAGCATCACCACCACGAATATCACCGCGTACCACACCCAGAACGCACATAGCTCCGTGTCGTCCTGGAAAATATTTATACAAGAACAAAAAAAAATAATCTGCGTAAATCCGATTATATATGTTGTGCATGTATCTATATGTGACGGCTAATACCCGAAGTGTTAGTTTATAACATTTATTTACTAGTTACATTTATGTACAACCATGGATAGTCTGGAACTAGTTTTTGTCCTACAGGCAATGGCTGGACCTAGTTGTAGCCGGAAAGATTAAGGATAGACCTCGTTTTACCCGAAAACAATCGGCTCCTACTAGGTCTAACCAAGAGCAAGTGGCTACACCTAGTTCTAACCGGCTAAAACTATGTGTAGCCGCACTTCGGGTATTAGCCGTAACACATACATATAAACCTCTTGAATCACTCGATCACAAAAATCACTTGAGAATATGTTGCGGATTTTTGAAGGTTTAAGCATACATCTAAGGCATAGAGAACGACTTTGTTTTATTATGCAGTGATGATAGTAATTTTGTAAAGTATCCTTTATTACACTAAGTCAAATTTTCAAGCTAATCTATTTATTTCGGGCAACCGGGGGTAGGTCTCTTTCGCAGGAGACCGACTGGGTGGGTACCCCCACAGTGCCAGACATTCTACCGCCTGAACAGTGATATGAAAATGTCACTGTGCTCCGGTCTGAAGGGCACTGTAGCCAGCGTAATTACTGGGCTAATGAGTCTTAACATCTGATGACTCAAAGTGGGGTGCGTCGGTGTAGTGCACCCTGCCCGGAGTTGGGCTCTATAGCAAAGTTCCGGCTAGCACTGCATTGGCTATGGGCTGGCGTTACTCTTACCATCAGGAGTGCGTCCAGCTCGTCTCCCCTCTTCATAATATAAAAAAAAAGAACCGGAAAATACTATATAAATACATTTTTCAAGTACATCATTTGTACGCAATATACTTAAACCTAAAGTACTAATTATATTAATGTATGTAATATTCTTATGTTGTATGCCACGGGTGGTGATAATATAAACCGCCAGTTAGTAGAAATTTTATCCAAAAAAAACTGTTGCTATTGATTAATAAACGTACCTTAACCAAGCCCCAAAATAAGACAGCACTTGCAGCAAAGTAAAGAGCTACCAGTATCCAAATAGTAACTAAGAGATAGCTCAGTGGTGTGAAGAAGGAGCAGCCGTAGAACATCGGGTGGACCTGAAGAAGATCTATTGTAATATGCCTTACTAATATAATAAACTAGCCATCCCAACGCGACTTCATTCACGCTGTTTTAATTCTACCCGAAACCTTAGCCTTCTGCGCAAAGGGTCGTGGGTTCGATTCCCACATCGGAAAAATATATTTGTAATTTACATTTGTATTTTTCTGGGGTCTGGGTGTTGCTATGTATTGTATGTATGTATTTACAAAAGAAAAGTATGTATATGTAATTGATTCCGTTATCTAGTTGCCATAACACAAGCTTCGGCTTAGCTTGGAACTAGATGGCGCTGTGTATAAATGTCCTGAAAATATTTATTTATTTATTTATTTAACCTGCGCTTACCATTTTTTTTGCTTAAGAATCACCTTCATATATACAGGACTATTCCAAAAAAAGAAATTTGTAAATCGGTCAGTTCGCTTCTCTTCCTGAGAAGCGAGAAACGTAAGAACAGAGGAGAAGAGAGAACTGAAGTTTCGTCTGTATGTATAATATTTTTTTTATATTATACATTATGTTTAAAGATGTATGAAAAAGTTCATAAGAGCACCTTTGACTCCGTTGCAGAGCGGGACAATGGAATACTTGGGTTTTTATGGACTTGAGTCGAACATAAACTATTTTCTCTTATGTACAGAAAGCGCTAATACACAAAAAACCTTTAGCGATTTAAGAATAATGTTAAGTCTCTCGGTATAATATTTTATGTAGCTTCATATTTCTTTAAAAATGTATGTAAATACAACCCCTAGGTTACCTTACGTAAATCTCCATCGTTTACCTTTCATATCTAGATTTTTATAAAACTTAAATCTTCATACTAAATAACTTACTATACCCAAAGCTGCGACAATCATTGAACCGGTTTTTAGATCAACCCCAAAGAAACTAGTCACATTCGGCAAATCGTCAAGGGCGGTCATTGTTTATGTTTGTTTTATTTATTTTAGTTTATATTCTTGTTGTTGATTATTTGATTGTTGACAAAATGTCATATCAATTGTCGACCATGGATTTTATTTTTATCAAATTTTGATGGATTACAATTTTCTATTAGTATCTGTATTTAAATTTTAATATTAACGGATTTATCTGACAATATAAATAATTGAGGTGGTACAAAAAATGAAGAACTAATGCATGTATTTTATTAAGTTTATTTTATTGTAAAATAATGAATGCAGTTCTTATTTCTTTATTTAAATAAAACCTTCAAATTTCAGAAATCTGAATCAGGATCAGTATATGCTGCTGTATTTAAATGAACTTTCTATTTTCTAGAATCTACAGCCGTGTTAAATAAAACCTTTTTTGATTGCTCAACACGTTTAACAACATAGCAATAAAATTTAAAACCTTCTTCAAGTCTGTCAAATTCGAGTCCTGTCAGGCAAAAGACAAATGAAGTAGACGTAGTGTTTATACGATTAATAATTGCTTTATTACTTACCCTTTGACATTGGAAATCTCTGCTTCAAGGATACAATTTTTGGACACCTAGTTAAATTAAAGCTTTTTTGAATTGTGGCAACACAGCACTGCCATTTCCCGAAGAATAGTATAGAATACTCTATGACATTAACCATTACAAATGGAATATCACAATTCAGTATTTAATAGGGCACAAATAGAATCATATTTAGATTTGAGTCGCTTAATTATTTTCATAGTGGTCACGGTTAGCACATTACTCGTGTATTTTATATTACGAACGATGTGCTATTACGAAGATCCTACTGGAAAAAATACAGTGGAACGAATGAGTCATTTTTAATAATTGCTATTAAAATTTATGGGAATTTCAATGTATTTAACAGGAAGCAACTAGGAGTTTAAAGGTGTTTTTGCAGTGAACGTTAATGAACAATATAAATGCATGGTTATTGCGATAATGTAAGGATATTTTGAGCGTGAAATGGACCATTTCTGGAAATATATTTTTGGCATGTATGCCACGTGTTGTTTTTTGCAAACTTTTATTTAACTACACTTGTATGTATATTGTATAAATGTATACAAATCTTGTAAGGACGATTTAAACCACTTCCAAAAGACTAAATGTGCGGAAACTTAGTATACTTACATAGCTTGGATGTAAATACAAATACAATATCAATAATTACAATATACAATGTCAATACAATATGGTACCATGGAGATGATCTCATGGAAGAGTTGGAAGATGCTCATGGTACATCGAACAAAAATGCTTTAAAAGCTTGTTTTTAAATGCTTTAATGCCTACTTTTTTAAAAACACGAATGTATATTTAAGTAGAATGATTGATTTTACCATACAGTGGAGGCATAGATTGAAGTCCATTTGGGAATGTCGTCTTCGCAGGGTATGAATTAGAAAAAGGAGGGAAAATGAATGACATACAGATAACACTAAAAGGAACGAAGAAAAGAAGCAAAGAGGCGAACTTAAAAGAATATACATAATATAAAACAGTTGCTTTCTGTCCCTATATCCCTATGAATGCCTAAATCTTTAAAACTACGCAACTGATTCTCATGCGATATTTTTAATAGATAGATTTATTCAAGAGGAAGGTTTATTTGTATAATACATGCATAAATTCGAGCGAAGAGTGGGGTCGTTAATATGTACTAAAACAAGTAACTCTTACCATCGGGAGTGCGTCCAGATCGTCTCCCCTCTTCATATTATAAAAAAAAATCTCTAATAAATGTCTTCCCATAAAGTACTTTACTTAACGTAAAAAATCACTATTCCACCCGATAACTGTTATCAATCACGCTTGCAGCTAAGTACTTACAAAGTCAATAAAAGTTCTAAAGTTGACCGTTGGTTCAAAAGAAATACCGTTGAACCAATCTAAAGTTTTACCGGAGGAATTCACTTGACATTAAAGTGTTGATTTTTTTTTCTAACGTTTTTAACTAGAACGACACACACACACACACACACACACACACACGCACACACATACATTATGTTTAATTAAATGTCGTTAACGTTATATTTTAATTTAATTCTATTGTATATAAAAATGAATCGCAAAAGTTTTTGGTAAGCGCATAACTCGACAACAGGTGAACTGATTTACATATTTCTTTTTTTGGAATATTTCTGGATGTACGAGGATGATTTTTAGGCAAAAACATGGACCAGGGTTTAAGTTTTTGGGTTAGATGCTATTTTATGAAGAGGTTTCTTAATATAATAACTTCGGACACACTTATACGCATTATATGTGTCATGATTTGGATGAAACAGGCTCCTGAAAACAGTATTTACTATCTTGGGAGCCTGGGTAAAATATTTTGTAAATCACCTTAATATGGAAATAAATTATTATTAGTATTATTACAACATATATTTGTCTAAAAAACTAATAGAAAATGATTATAAATACAAAAAAAATACCATTCAATTACAGCTGCAGAAACACTTTGTTTTTTAATTTTAACCTTTAAAGCCGATTATATTGAGACTAATGAACTTTTTTATTTATTTTTCAAACCGACAGCCTGTAACTTCAAATGACGTATCCTATTAGAGAAGGTTAATTGGATTATTCTGAGCTTACCGATGGTTCAACGTGGAACGATTTGTTTGGAGTTTTCGAGTTATCT
>JADANM010005719.1:2294306-2310318 GCA_026213755.1 Eurema hecabe
AACAGGAGGAAAACCAAGTTATTATATAACTCTTTAGACTCCGCAGTTTAACTTCATTGTCTAGGGCATTTTTCTGTTACGTTTTGCAAATGATATCTATAAATTTTCCTTAATAGCTATCACACGCTATAATGATTTGTAAAATTTGTCTCTTAGTTTCAAAGTTTAAAGCTATCAAAATAACACAATTTTTACTACTAAAATGAGCCAGTATGCAAAATATTTTAGTTGAAAAAAAACATATTCTTTTCACAAAGCAATATATTGGTCGTTTTCAAACAACGCCTTTATTTGAATATTGAAAGTTTTAAAACAAAGCCTTTAATAAAATATTTTATTGCAACGTAAGTTTTACGCGATAGACGTCATGACTCGTTCAGAATACTAATTACGAAACAATAAAAAGCCTTCCCACTTACTAACAAAGGTTATAATATTATTTCGTCTATTATCATTGTTAAAACCGAAACGGTCTTCAACGTTCAATTTGTACTAAAATTATAAAACAGGAGAGTTTATGAGCCTGTGAAATCGTTGAGTTTTGAATTACATATTTCTTACGTAGTAGGTAGAATCTTCTTCGTAATTTACATATTATGTCTTATTATTATTATATTATACCGA
The DNA here is from genome assembly GCA_026213755.1 of Eurema hecabe. NCBI lineage: Eukaryota > Metazoa > Arthropoda > Insecta > Lepidoptera > Pieridae > Terias > Terias hecabe. The sequence goes on from JADANM010005719.1 coordinate 2,294,931, forward strand.
AAAAAGTTGTCGTCTTTTATTTACTTAATCTCTTAAGTCTTGCGCTCATTTACTCATTTTCTTTTAATTAATTATAGCTGACCACGGCTATTCGTGGGCGGCGATGGCCACTTTCATAATAGAATTAAAAAAAACACTTCTTTATTTTGAGTAGATTGGATACAAATATTCCTATGAACCCATAGACTACCTCCATAACTGTATTTCGAGAGCCAATGGCTTCTTCCATTTAGAAAAGACGTTGAGATACATATTCAAATTTATAAAATAAAAAAAAAATACCTTTTTCAATTGGCTCTTAAGAATAACTGGAAATAAAACCCAACCGAAGAGGATCCCGAAGAGAGCTGCTCCGAGACAACCCCCGCCTATTTTCATATGCTTAGGCAACTGCATTTTCGCCTGCAAATAGTGAATTGTCTTTGTCAGTTTATTGAATATTAGATTTAAACTAATAGTAAAAATAGTGGCCAGAGATGGTATATTTGTTCAGGTTTCTGATTTAAATATTTAATTATTTTAGTACACTATAAGACTTAAATATTTGACAGTTTTTATTTAATCTTTTCACGATGATGGTAGGTATTGTTACTCGTTTAATCGAAGTTATTGTAACTCCCTCTGTTTAACATGATTTAAACGTATTTACTTTCTACATTAATGTTTAATAATTATAGACGTGGACATTTTTGAGAATGCTAAATCATTATATTAAATACTACTGTCATAGACGTATAACGCATATTATTCTATGACTATTATTACTATTATTAACGTAAAACATTGTGATTGTATGTAATTAAAAAGTAAACAATTAAATGCATTTGGTTGAAGGTACACACTTTTAACTCGGTGTTTGCCACGAAAACAAAAACTATACATTTAAAACCATGCGTCACTGGTAGTATAAATATAAAAATTATGACGTCACAAACTCGAAGCTCAAGCAGATGTGTTTTTTCCAATGTTTAAATCAGAAATATAATATGGGAAATGGGGCAATTTAAAAATGACTGCATTTAAATCGATATGGCGTGGTTAACCATATTATGCATTAATTCATGCCATATGCTTTTTGTCCCAAGATCAATTACCGTTATTTTAAAATGGCGTTCCGTTTTTATTGATGGTCGAAATAAAACAATATCTTTTGAGGCGGTTTTTGAGAAAATTGCGTAATTTTTAAATTAAATATTTTATAATATTTTAAACTAACTATATAAAAAAAGGATTGTTAATATTATGCTCGACGAAGTGGGTCCGCTAGTACCTAGTATAAAAGATAAGTTAAAGCTCGTACAGACATTTTTCAATCCAATGTCTATTTTTTATATCAATATCGTAGTACATACAAACTAACCATACTAATATTATAAATGGGGAAAGTGTCTGTCTGTATGTTTGTCTTTCTTTCACGGCAAAACAGCAGCACCGGTTTAGTTCAATTTTGTATATGTAGATAGACGATACCCTTGATTAAAACATAGGATACTTTTTATCCCGGTATTGCCCCGGGAACGGAAACTACGCGGGGAGTGGCAAGTTAAAATATATGCAGCTAAAATTTGTTTGATCTTCTCTTTGAAACTACTCGATCGCGTCAGGTTTAAAAAATATTTTAGATTGTGATAGCTACATTTGGTATGACCAAAGTCGCGGAATACAGTTGAATCTTTTTTATAGAAACTCATAAAGGTTTCAAATAAATATTAAATAGACCTAGCAGTTACAAAGATGGCAAATATTCTAAGCAAATTCGGAACACATTTTCTCCCTAACATGTGACAATGTTTGAATTAATTTTAATTACGTTAAGTGATAATAAACTGTGTAATGAGAATTGCTTAGTAACAGTTTGTTTCTATTGAATGTTCTTTGTTGAAAGGTAAAATGAATGTTTTAACTTTTATCTACAATAGAGAACACATCGAAAGAAAATTTTTTTTTTTCAATCAAATTTTTTCTATTATTAAAACTATTAATATCTATTCAGGGAAAAGTTAGTTTTTTTTAAATTAATTTTATTGTAAGGTTAAAAGCCAAGCAGATAAAATCATTCAAAATTAAAATCTTAATATCAGACATCCTTCCCTTTTTATAGTTTTAAAAAGGCTCTGTATCATTAATTAAGAATGAAAAAAAAATCTTTTAAAAATGTACGTTGATACATTTAAAAAATTATAATTTATTTTTCATAGCATAATAAGGTTTTGCTAAATAGAGGTCCCAGTGAATAGTTGCTTCATAGTTGGTATGGAAACAAAAGCTAGCTCGGTTTTCCATTCAAAAGTTACAAGTGGATGAATAAAAATAACTCGGACACAAAACTCTGTATATTTGCGATTTCACGACGCCATTTTAGAATACGGAACAGCAATCTATTTGGTTTTAGTATTTTATTATAACTATATATTTTTGATGTTCTTCTGTTTGTCTGTTGTTTGTATTGATACAATACAATTTGTACTACAGTTTCAATTTTTAAAACTATATTATAAACATTTTTAAAAAATCAAACTATAGTGGTAGCTTAGTAGTAGACGAGAATATGATTAAGTAAATAATAAAGCTTTCTACTATTGGGCGAATTTCCAAGATTGTGCTTAGTCATTTAAGGTAGTTATTTAATTAGTATTTAAAGTCAACGAATATCAATAATTAATAATATTAAAAACATATTTGCTTTAAATCTATAGCCACCGATAAATTATTATATAAAATACTACACTTAATAAAACTTTATTGTAAGATTATATAATTTTATAGAAAATGAACAAACCTTTTATCAAACGTCAAAATATGAAAATATGTTACGTTTCAGACGGCTGTTGGAATACTCAGGAAATATTGCAGTGTCATAGACGTGGTGAGGTGGACAAGCGAATGGAGAAGTGGACATAATAAATATAAATATAATATTTTCAGGAGATTTATACACAGCGCCATCCAGTTCCAAGCTAAGTCGAAGCTTGTGTTATGGCAACTAGATAACGGAATAAATTACTTAAACATACTTTTCTTTTGTAAATACATACATATAATACATAACAACACCCAGACCCCACATAATTACAAATATATTTTTAATGAAACAAGTTAAGTGAGTCTTTAAAGAGTAAAGCTTCTAAGTTCAAATCTTGTTTTATTATTGCCCTTATAACAGACTTGATATTATAACATGTATTGAAGTGGCTCGGATCGAAAAGCACCGACAGAAAACCGTTGTTAAATAGTTATGTTGCTTTAAATGTGTCTCCTTTTCCCATTATTTTAAGTTCGGTAAAATTTATTAATGATTTATATTATTGTAAAAAAAGATTTAGTGTTGTAGAGATTGTACAAAAAATCGGCTACCTTATATAATAAAAATATACCAATTTTACTTTCATATTAATGACTAAACCAGAGTTTCTTGTCGTCTCCTCTCTGTAGAAAAATCTCTTTTGCTCTCTCAAGTCTTCCAATCTGTAGCTTAGTTTAATAAAGTTATGTTTTACTATAAAACTATCTCTTCGTCTTTTTCTGAGTATAGATTTTTAATATTTCGATACGACTGTACTAGCTCCGCCCACGGTCAAGCTGGTTAAGTTTAAGTTAAAAATTCTTTGTTTCTCGTATTCAAAGTAAGTGTAGCTTAAAGTACTAATTATATTATAGTAATTTAAAATATTGTCGTCCTCCGCCTTTGCTGTGTATGTAAGTTATAACTTCGAAACCACTAAAAAGATTTCGTTGTATTTTTCACAGTTTCGTATGGTTTTTGGTACAAAATTCTATAATTTTCTGCACACACTGGTTTGAAACGTGCTATGATATTTTTTCTCGACTTTACATGATATATACTACTACTCTACATTAGTATGACTAGTCCTCCCTTCAGTTTAGACCTCAGATCATATTTTTTACTCTGACCAATTTAAAAACGCCTGGCGGTCTTAACTGTATTTTCATTTTCCATGGCAATATGTGTCCTTTGTTTCATCCTCGACCTAATATACCATCAAGCATTACTTAGTAGTGTACTTAGAGTATCAAAGTCAAGGTGAAAAATTCTTTGGTCCGTAAAATATAAAAATAGTAGCTCAAATGTCCATGTGAACATTTATATATTATACATTATTTATAATAGAAACTTTTGTATCCACAACATTATTAGAATAAATATTGATAATGGAACTCTAAAACAATATGAATATTTAAAGGCTTTTATAAGTTGAACGAGTGTCAATGGTTGAGGCGTGTTTGCATTTTATAGTGAAATAGCCCGATACAGTTTTAAACCAGGCTTATAATTTACTTTTTATGTCAATGTAACGAAATTATACGTTCCGATCGGTACTGTACGGTTAGTTGAATTTGAAATATTTGTTTTAAACTTTTGAAATTTCTTTTGGCTTTTCCATTTATTTCTTTAATTGTTAGTGGTGTATTCGATTTTATAGTAAGTCGTCTAGTTGTTGTTATCAACGAATAATTACAGATAATTATAGGACGACCACCTAAAAAAAGGAATATATTTCGTTTCGGGATGAAACCAGCAAGAAAATCTCGCAAATTTTACGTTCTAATAGCGTCTCGTATATTGTTATAATTTTAGATTTTTTGTACGAACACTTGAATCTTGGAAGTACAGATCGTCTAAGAAAACTAGTTCATAATATGTAGTGTAATTATATAAAAAGAAAAGTTACTTTAAATAAAACTTTTATTCATTAAAAAAAAAACAAAACAAAAATAAATTATTGAAGTTTAAAGTGTTCTATTTTGTGACCCACTGCCTTAAAGATGTTTTCAATCGTACAAGGGAATTCTGAAAATAAAATAATTGCCTTGTTAAGTTATCAATATTAATTTATATATAATCTATTGACTTGTGGTACGTACTATTTTTTACCTTATTGGGAACCTTAATAATATTAAATCTAGTATCTATATTTATATGAGCGACCCGCCCCGGCTTCGCTCGCATATATTATGATGTAAGCTATCCTATCTTTTTGTTGGATCAAACTGCACACGGTGCAAATTTATTTTAAATCGGTTCAGTAGTTTAGGAGTCAACCGTGGACAATCAACGTGACACGTAATTTATATATGTTAAGATAAATAAATAAAATTATAAAAGATAATGGCGTATTGTACAGTTTTAAATGATACTAAGGTCCCTATTGGAATAGTAATATTTTTATGCTAAAATTATGATATCCATAATAATTAAATATATCAATAAAAAGTCAAATTAAAGTCATGGTCCATATATTTGACTAAATCTTAAAAAAAATCTACAATAACACCAGAAATTTGACTAGCATTCTAACAAAACGAGCGACTTCAATTTCATTTCGCGTTAACTCAAAATAGATTATAAGACAATAATTATACTAAGTTTCAAGGAAAACGAGCTTTGTCATTTTGTTTCAAAGCTACAGTTGTATTAAATTAGAGGTCAGAGTGACGTGACGGAAATAATAGAGGGGTTATTGCGAAGTCTAGAAATTATTCACACTGCAAATTCAAATGTATAACTATGACGTTTCAGAATCACTAATGCAATGGCACGAATATATTATAACAAAATTGTTGAAGCATAAAAGACTGGAGAACAGTTGTTCTACTGTCCCGAAACTAGTTAGTTTCGGGACAGTATAGTGCAAAAGTTGATATACAATATGTTCAGTGTATAAAAACTTTATAATGAAAGTTCCTTAAACAACTTGAATAAAAATAATGACTCTTACAAACGAAAACGATAAGATTCTTCTCACGATACATGTTTTGAAATTTTAAATGATTTTACAGCTTTTATAGTTTCGTCGTATGGCTTTATTTTTTTTTAAACAAAGGGAGCAAAAGAGCAGGCGAGTCACTTGATGGAAAGTGATCATCGCCCATGAACATGTTATCGACAATTTTCTGAGCAAGCCTATTCTATAGTATCTACATGGTTATGTTAAACCAACTAAAGCCCCACAGAGTTCGAGAATGTACGTACCAATTTCAACCCATTGGTCTTCATAGCCAGCATCGATTCTTGCTTCTCGTATCGCGTCTCTTAAAGCATGTGTTACTACAGCAGCTAAGCATGTCGCTGGTTCTCCGGTCGCTAAAAGTATATTATTCATAGAAATCATAACTTCTGTAGGAAATAGTGAACTTTCTGCTTCTGTAGAGCTGGTATCACTTAGAAGTTTTCTATGATCACGATGTCAATGGGCAATGGACATCCTAAAACTAGAAAGTTTAGAGAATCGTTACAGTAAAAGTGGAGACATGATAATATTTTCTTTAACAGTGGGACATCCTGTCATCCGGATACCGCATCCCCCTCGGGGGAGATGGAGGCGGTTATGTCGGACTCGCCAGAAGGGCCCTTCTAAGGGCAGACTTGAGACGGCGCACGAAGGAATCGTTTGGAATACATAATAATACTGATTATACCTCTCTAGAGACTGTGTCAATAATTTTGGCTCTGTAAATCAAACGTCTAAAATAACACCAAAAAGGAATTTGAATGATTTTACTAAAGCAAGGAAAACACGGCAATCCAAACATGGTATCGAAATAACTATGAGTAATATTTTCAAAACAAATGTGAATTTGAATGTATGCAAATTCTAACACTAACATACTTGTTCTCGTAACATTTACTTACGCTAAAATTAATGGCGTAATATGATCTTAGGGAAGTTAATCAAATTCGGGTTTAATCATTGTCATAACTTGGCTTTTGTTCCTCATATTATTACTCTTTATTTATTCTTATTCATTCTACCTTCCTTTTGAATCAAAATCCCATGCGTAGGTTTAAAGATATATATGCATACGTACATACAAACGGACAGTGAAAAGTTATATACGTGTGTGTGTATTTGTTATATATGTATGTGTGAGTGTTTGTATTGATAATTTACTTAAAATTGAAGTCATAATGTTATATTGATGTATGCATGTATTAATTCAGTTTGAGTTTTGTATTTCATGAGTCACGGGTATCTGTTTAGCGTCATGGAATTGGACAATCACCAAATTTACAACAGCAAAGCGTTATCGGCCTTTAAAAAAATTTGTTAGAGTAATATGAATGTAATTACGTTAATGAGTTACTGTGACGCTAGTTCTCTGTGAATACCAACCCAATCTAGCACGTAATAGCTTAATTGCACGAAACAGTTTATTATTGTTGGTTAAATTTATCTATGGAATAATATGAAAAGGGCAAAATCTGTACCAGGACCTGTGTTAGACCACAGTTAACAAACAAGCACATGAACCTCATCCTTAAGGTAGAAAACATTAGATCGCTATAAATTAATCAATAAAAAACATATACGAAGTCGAATAGAGAAACCTCTTCCTTTTTTGAAGTCGGTTAAAAACATCCTAAGTGAATGTTTAAACTTAGATCGTGGTAACGAAGACAAATGCCGAATGCCACGCGTCTGTCATCTGTCATGATATAGTGGAATGTAATGGAATGCCTTTCGGTAATATGCGCCAAACTTGAATGTGACTGGATCACTAATATAAAAGGATTCTGCAAGAATAACCAAGGCCACGACGAAGATTGGAACATCTGTTACAGAGTATTGATTCTCGGCGAGTACATTTTAGCAAATCCAACAATTCAACTTGGTCGAGATAAATTTTTTAAATTTAAAACTGTATATTAATTTCCTCTTGACTTATAAAAATATCGTAACACGTAAAAGACCGTGATGAAAAGACCTATGTACTAATCCCGGGTCTTATTTATCTGCATGTAACTTTTGCGTGAAAAACTTACAATTTTACATACATCCTCATTAACATTAAAACAGCTTTAAAGAAAGTAGAATACCAACTTCACCCTTAAATATTGACAAGGCTGTGCATTGCATCACTAGTTTAAATAGAATATTCTACAATTGACCTTTAATCACTAGTCAAATAGTAAATTAAATGGCAAATATTTTTAAATCAATTCAAAAGTTCTAGGTAAAATGATACTGAACCTTTGCTTTGTAAAACTCCGCAACTATTCGTCCCATTCCTTCTAAAGTAAACCCTGAAGTCAGCCGGTATATCCTTGATACCAGGGGGTTTGTAAGTCCAAGTTCGTGTGGTCAGTAGCTTCCCCGTCATTTCGTCGTAAATAAGCTTCTCTGACGTCCAATATCCCAGTCCCATTATGAATGCTCCTTCAATCTAATGAAGCGAATATTTTTCGGATATACCCAATGATTTAAATCAGTAAATTAATGTCAATAATAAATTAATAATAAATCTCTAGGACTTAAGTTAATTCTTATGAAAATAATGGCAAGTCTCCAAATTTGATAGAATATTTTTATAATATTTTTATGTAGATGCTAGTAAAAGCGTTTAGTTATAACCACTTACCTGCGCAACATCAATTTCAGGGCTAAGACTTCGTCCAGTATCTTCGAGTAGATCAACCCTCTTCACTTCGTGGTTTCCTGTCAGTACATCAACTTCTACTTCCAACGCGACAACACCAAATATATCATATGGCTTCACAGGTCCTTCGGTGGTATACATATAAGACGCTTGCAAATAAACTCCAGCAGCGTGTGCCTCTTTTATAATTTCTTCCCAATTGCTTTTATCTAATTTCTCTTTTATAGGCTTAAGTCTTTCTAGAAGTATCTCACACGCTTTCATAGTTGCGTACGCTACGCATTCACTACCAACGCTCGCTCCAGTCGCCATACAATTTGGTGAAGTTAAACTATTACTAGGTTTAACAACTATTTTATCTAGTTCAATGCCTAAAGTGTACGCGCAAACTTGAGCCACTTTCGTATTGATGCCTTGGCCCATTTCTATTGCCCCGTGAGTTATAGAAACTGTACCATCTGCGTGATAGACAGATATCAAAGAGTTATAAGGACCGATGTAAAATAATTCATAAGTCATTGGCATCAACTTTAATGCTCGCTTTCTCCATCTATTTTCTTTATTAAATGTCTGTACAGCTAGATGCCTATTTTCAAAATCAGAATCTTTCTTTAATTGGTTAATTAATTCTGGTATAGGGTTGTCAATCTTAAGCATGTTTATCAACCGAACTTCAAGTGGGTCTTTTTGAACGGTATACGCAATTTTCTCCATTATATATTCAATAATCGCAATGCCTTCAAGTGATCCTAGTAATAATGGAAACAGATGTAGACTCACAAGACTATAATGATATCATACAACATTTTTAATACCATTTTAATGAATGAATTAATTACTACCAAAATCTTATGTGCATTAATCTCTTATCTTATTTTACCTGGAGCTCTACACCAAGTGGTCGATGGTACATCAGTAAGGACGTTATAAGCTTCAATATTCCACCGCTCTCTTTTGTAACAACTTCCAATATCATTAAGAGTAATACCAGCTATAGTTTCGTTTTCAGAACAACCGTTGTCTTGATAATATTTAATGTTTAACTGTTGAATTTCGCCATTTTTGTTTACGTGTACCTTGAAAATTAATTATTTGTAATTTTTTTTATTCAAAGGTTATTTGATTATAAATTGATCACAATTCAACCTCGAATGTGTTACCGACCTTCAGATATATATTACTTTATAGATGTATTCTTAAACAAGTTGTAGCCCTTACCTCAAAATTGCAATATGTTGGTGCACGTTTGCCTATTAGTTTCATATTATCTTCCAGAGATAGGACAAATCTACAAGTTTTGTTTTGTAAATGCGATACTATTGCAGACGCACAAGCGATTTGTAATGATCTTGTTATTTTTCCACCATAACCACCTCCCACCCTTCGGACGATAACATTCACCCTTGATATACCAAAAAAAAATAGATCAATTTAAAAATATTTAACATATTATTACTTTATTTAGTTAGTAGATTGCCCGCAATAAATCGATTTTGCCATAAGACCGCAAATAATGTGAGATTCGTATTGATTTTTGTAACTTTTTTTTGGAACGTTTCTTGTAATAATGCATATCAAGGTAAGAATAAGGTAAGCAAGAACACCGTGAATGACATAAAGTCATAAACAAAAAATAAGCTTAATTAAATTTTATTTATCTAAAAAATTACCCAAATAATTATCATCAAACGATTAACAACAAGCTTACCTATTAACAGGAACATTCAAACACGTAGCTACAGCAACATTAGTAGCGTCCAACCATTGCGTACTCGAATACACATCGATACCATCCTCACTAGGCACTGTTACACAAGTCTGAGTCTCCATGTAATAATGATATTGAGACCCAAAATTTATATCACCATATATAATACTCTTAACATCATTCCCAGAATCAGTAGCATCTATGACTTTATAAGTTTTAACTCTTTTATCGCGTTCATCAGATTTAAGAACATCAGTTATTGTTAAAAGTGGTCTATCTTTATTAATGAGTTCATATTCTATCGTAACAAGCTTAGCTGCTTTATAAGCTAGTTTTTGTTGATCGGCAACTATAATACCGATCGGTTGGCCGTTAAATTTAATGGTTTTGGAACATAAAATTTCTTCGCTGTCAGTTAGTAAGGAAATCGTTGTTGGTGTGAAGGTGTTTTCACCGGGAATGTCTTTAGCTGAATAAAATGCTACTACACCTGGTAATTTCTAAAATAGAAACAATATTTCTGTTAAACTATAGGTATTTTTATAAAAATATGTAGATTACAAGATCGCTCCTAGATCAATATATAGTTTTAGTGTATTAAGCTCTTAATCAGTAAATGTGGTTTACTAATGGATATTATAAATAAAATGTGGCCAAACCGTGACTTTGCGGCTGCTATTGGTACTTCAAGGAATATTTTACAAAAATAATTAACGCAATCAGTTCAGTTGGTGTCGAGCTATGCACTTAACAACATTTGACTGTTCACAACAATGAAAAAGCAATTGAAGAACTTACCAAAGCTTCAGAAGCATCTATTCCCTTAATAACACTACCAGGATTTACATCAGCCGTAACGAATGCTCCATAAACTTCATTACTTTGTGTCGGCAGGTCATTGGCGAATATTGCTTCTCCACTACATTGTAATAACGCTTCCAGTTTGGGTATCGGTTTGTTTAAAGGCCAAATACTTTTATCTGTGTCATACATTTGGGAGCCTTGAGATATTATTCTTTTAATTGTTTCGGATCCAGATCGGTATCTTGGATTGAGTTGGTTGTCAGGGCAGAAATGTAGAATTGCCTGGGAAAAATTATTTGTCTGTGAGAATAGAAACCACGTCTCCTAGTTAAATGGTTAAATGGATAAATGGTTTCAGTTATAAGATACTTCAGAAAATTTTACAAATTTAGTTATCTTATAGTTTTGATCAAAAATTTTCCGATTTTTTTGTCGACTTTTCAAGGATCGTCTGTTTTATTGAATATAATTTATTAGTATTATTAATTATATGATTATTTTGGAAATTGGTTCTTCTTTCATAATTGACGTAATAACAAAGTGATCTTACAAGGGCTACGTTCTTTTCCTTTTAGGTCCAGAACTCAAAAAAAGACATAACAGTGATTTTTTTGTAATTTTTGTCAGTGATTTTATAGACCAGTTTATTACCTTGTAAAATAATGCTACAGCGAGCATTTTTCTGTAGTACGTAGATGGTTCCGTTGGTGCGTTCTCTGGATTAACTTCATTGTATAAGGTCTTAAGGGCCATTTGGAGTGTATCATCAGTGAAGGGGTTTTTATTTGCTAAAGCTTTTTCAGTTTGTATCGCATGCGTGAATTCTGATGATATTCCTCCGTAAACTATTGTAAGTTGGTCTATAATGTGACTGTTCATTTTAAATTTAAGAGCAAATCCAGCGTTAACTGCTGCGTGTGCGTTTTGTGATCGAGGCATAATCTGGCAATAAATTAAATTAGAGCAAATTTATGACAAAATAACTATTAATAAGGTCATAAGAATACAATTGATATTTGGACAAATCTTGTCATAATTGAAGAGAGACAGAGAGATTTAAATAACAGGAAGATATACTTAGTAAACTAATATTCAACAGGTATAACTATCGTGATACGAAATTCGGGAGAAAATTGAAAACTGCTATAATATAAGGTTACTGAGTATGTAACAAAGCAATAAAATATAACTATTTATAGACGACATCGAACATTGAATGGAATCTTAACTATACAAAATAACTGTAAAATATTCTATAACGTTTATTTTTTATACATACCTTGTAAGTTTTTATACAGCAGTAGGTAGGTAGGGGTGGTACGATGACATTTAAAATTATTTTTCTTCGCACGTCGGTTTTCAAGAAGTCCAACAGTGTCATTATAGTACTGGTTTTAACACTTTCAGCTAAAACACAAAATTCCCTGAAATTCAGTGTTTATCTAATACTTGAGAAACATTAACAACAATTTAAGGAACTGTTATTAAAACGTCGAGTTCTGAATCGCGCTTATGATATTTTTTTGTATATATTATAACTTATTGACATCGAACCATTGTTAGTCATTCGAGTCGTCGAGTAACATCACATCCCCCTTTCCATCACGTGCACTAACTAATTATATTGTATTTTAAGTTGAATTACAGAGATTCAAATACTAAATAAATTAATACCAGCTTTATACCTGGTATGTTAATACATACCAATAGTTATCATAGCCCCAACTGTTTCAAATAGTACAAAAAGATCCGATTGGAACTCTTTATTCAAATATTTCAAGTAAAGATTCCCACCAATCGTGCCAATCTGGAAAATAATCTCAGGTTACAATTGTTATTGTTCTTACTTATAAGATAAAAATACATTAATAGCCACTGAAGGTTATATTACGTTTTTGACAGGAATGTGGGCAACCAGATCTAAATGATCATAAAATTGTTTGAGATAAGCAAAATCTTCGTTTTCACTAGAAAGCTTTATAAATATTTCCATCGTATGAGTCAACGTCATTCCAGCTCCCAGGATTAAATTGACGTCTTGTGTACATTCCTTTAGTTCAGAAATGTTAAATATATCTATTATATTTTCAGGATAACCACCCACGTAATAAACACCTATAATTTTAAAAATAGTTTTAATAACTAAGTTGATGTTATATTATTTTCTCCATTTTGTTTTAGATCAGATCCGATACTGATTTTTTTGTAAATAAACAAATCAACTATAAAAGATAAGTATATAAAAGAAATAGGACATTAGGACATATTAATATATTTTCAAAAGATGTAAGATCTACAAAATATTACTTTAAGAAACAGGCAAATTAGCTTCCATCATATTATAAATAAATAAAAAAAATATAAATAAAAAATCATTTATTGCCCAAAAAAAGACCTACAAAACATACAGAATTACTCAACTATTACATAATATACCGTACAATAAAAAAAAAATACATAAGCTTTTAAATTAAAAATTTAAAAAGAAAATAATTTAACACTTTATTGGACAATAGGCGACTACTCAGTGACGCTCCGGGCTTGCACCCGGAACACTGGTTTTCAGTAGTCGCCTTTTTCTGAACTTTCCTATTTACCTAACTAAGATGCGGGAAAGTTTTTTTTTTTTTTCAAAATAGTACCTTCCTATTGTTACTCTATTTATGATTACACTATTTATTTATTGATTTTTTTTTATCCCATTGTGTGAATGTATGTGTGTGACGGTTTGCTTGTGTGTGAGTGCATGTATGTGTGTGTGTCGTTGTTACAGTCAGTGTCCGGGTACCTGAATGGACATTTTTGTTAGTAATAATTTCCTCACTAAGTGTTTGAAAGTAATTATATGTAGCTTAAGGCGCAGGGGAGGGGGTAGGTCATTCCAAATTTTGGAAGCTCGGTACCTGAAACTACCCTTGAAGCCACTGGTATGGTGCTTTGGAATGGCTACACAGAGCTGTTTATTTGAGCGAGTGTGAAAGGAGTGGGAGTCTTTACAAAAGGTCAATGTGTCATAAAGGTACTGAGGACCACCATGCCAAACGACCCTTTGCACGACACACGCAAGATGGAGCTCCCTTCTACACTTCATATTAAGAATACCTCTTTTGATAAGGTGTGGGGTAATGCGCTCTTTTCTCGGGACATTGAAGCAGAACCGCACACACGCATTTTGTACACGCTGGATTGCGTTCTCTGTCTTAGCCCAAAGCCTTGGTCCATATACGGCACTACAATAATTGAAGGGGGATAATACCAACAGATCACAAAGCAGGAGTCTGACCTCCTCTGAGATGTATTTCCTAATATGATATAATAGCTTGAGTTTGAAGTGGGAATTTTTTATTTTTTCATTAATATGTCTTACGAATCTCAACTCGCTGTCCATTATTAATCCCAAATTTCTTGCCTCAGGCTCTATAGGGATTTCTACCCCATTTATTAAAACTTTCGGATTTTGGTCTAAAACTTTCTTAACTTGCTGTTTCGAGCCCAGCACCAACATTTTTGACTTGGCGGGGTTAAGGATTAGTGAGTTTTTCACTGACCATTCAAAAACACGATTAAGATCATTAGTAATATCTAAAATTGCTTGCCCTAAGTCTGTAGATTTAAAACTGTAATATATCTGAGTGTCATCTGCGTATAAATGGTATTTACAAGTTTTAAGAACACTGGGCATATCCGCGGTAAACAGCGTAAAAAGAATAGGACTTAAAATAGATCCCTGAGGGCTTCCACTGGGAACGCTTACTGTGTCCGAAATACTTATGTTTCCATTGTGCTCAATTTGAACGTATTGCTCTCTCCCCATAAGAAATGATTCGAACCAGAGACAAGTTTCATTAGAGAATCCATAATATTTCAATTTAGCAAGTAATATTCTATGATTTATACAGTCAAAAGCGCGAGAAAAATCTAACAAAACCAAAATGCTACATAAACCAGAGTCTGATGCTGCAATAAGCTCATCTGTTACTTGCAGCAGGGCGGTCTCAGTGCCATGATTTTTCCTAAAGCCTGACTGGCACTTGGGAATTAAATTTTCTTTTTGTATATAATCCTCCATTTGAAATAGAACCCCCTTCTCCAATACCTTGGATAGAACTGGAAGAATGCTAATTGGACGTAAATCTTTAATTTCTTCTATACGATCTGATTTTGGTATTGGTTTTATTAAGGCCTTTTTCCAGGCTTGAGGAAATGTATTGGATGATATCGATGTATTTAATATATTTGCTATTACGGGTAAAATTTCAGGCATCGTTAGTTTTATCATTTCAATGTTTAATAGGTCACACCCTGACGCATTTGTGTTTGTATTAAGAATTATCTTATAGATTGTCTCCTCAGAAATGGGCCGAAGTTGGAATACGCTATTAGTTTTTTTATTTGAGTTAAAAAATTTTATGGTATCCTCATGTGTTTGACCGTTGGTCGGAATTTTTAAAAAATGATTATTTATTAAGTTAGCGTCCA
>JADANM010005719.1:2400295-2433035 GCA_026213755.1 Eurema hecabe
GAACAGGCTAGAACTCTGTTTTTTCTTGTGTGCCTTCGTTTGTGAGCGTTTAAAGAATTGTTAGACTTAAATATAGCGGAACACACATCACATACCAAGTTTGAGTCATTCTCATTTTTTAAAGCAATTTCAGGTGATGAAGAACCACGATTTTCTTCTTTAACTATTTTAGACTCAGCAGTGTTTTTTTCTGTTAAATGGAATGCTCTATGTTGTTCTAACTTAATTTCATTCTTAAAAGTTTTATCACATATTTCACATTTATGCTGATCACCATAATCTATTTCACATGTTATTATATTGTTTATATTAGTATCAATTTCTTGTTTAAGATCTATTTCAAACTCTGTAAAACTATCTGCACTTTCTTCATATTTCATAGAATTTGATTCAAACTTTATCGATGAAACACATTCTGATTTGCTGATTAAATAATTATTTAATTGGGTATCAATACTTTGAGCGATTTTTCTAAACTCATAAAAGGCAATAAGACATTTATAACACTGGTCACACATCCTTTTCGGTAATATGTCTCCTTCTTTTACCTAAAAATATAGAAAGTATGAATAACACAGAAATTTATAAATGAAAGAACGTACATTTTTTGGTATGTTATAGATAGACAAACATGTTCTTTTACGTACATTTATCGAGGTACATGATAATAATATTTTTACAATATTTAGTGAATTATGTTCTTTGAAAATATCAACCATAACATCAGCTTTGTCACATAAACAGGTGCGACAACAGTTTTCATATGTTTCAGGCGTTGTGATATGTGCCATTTATGAATTAGTATATATCCTTTTGAGATTATTCTTATACACTTAAAATTTCGCTCTTGATATTATTATTATGAATTTTAGACATACAAATTACAAAGAAAACCTCTATTCTGATTTCTGTTTCTGAAATCTGATTTGATTTCTAAAATCCGACATTGGTTTGACATTGACGCTGACAATTGATATTGAGAAAACGGTGAATACATAAAACCGACATACACGTTTTTATTATAATTTTGTTGAATCTAATTTATTAAAGGCAGTAAAGGATTCACTGGGTTAAAAAAGTACATAATTATAAATTATTAAAAAAAGGGATATGGATGACAAAAGATAGGGAGTCCTCAGTTCTGTTACCTGTAGAACTCATATGACACTGACATTTTAATATAAAAAAAATCAAAAACAGTTTTTATTTTTCAGTATCTGTGGTGAACTGGAAGTGATACGAGTTTTTTTTAGATTGATATTTTTGTAAAATTCAACGAAAATTTTTTAATACTGCCGCTTGTAATTTTTCGATTGCTCGGTAAGAAATAAATTGTTTAAGAACACTTTTTTATAGCTTATAAAATATTGAACACATGCTTAATTTAAAAATAAGATTATAATAAATATTATGCGCATTATAAAATAGTAATAGAATAAAAGTTACTTTGTACTCGCAAATTGATAATACTAATAAGAATACATACTCTTGGAAAACGTTTAATAGTTTTGTAATAAACCAAATTACGTAAGAAATATTTTGCCGGTTCACCCTCAAATATAAAATAAATACACTTATTGTAAAAAGGAACCAGTTTCGTCTCGAACGTTGCCTTCTGTTATATGTATTGTAATTACTAATTTGTATATATTTTAATAAACGAATAATCACGGCAACCTTTTTCTTATGACTTTAAGAATTAAAGTACCAGGAATATACATATAATATAAAACAATATTTACTGCATTGTCCATTATTCTGTATATGACCTAATAGCTACATTACAAATATTATAGTATTTTTTAAATAACCTAGATCTTTAAATGTATTGCTTATTTTAGTTTTATACATTAATATAGAGATTCCCAACATTCTCTCTTCTTCGTCTTGTCATTATATTATTCTGTTTAATTAAAAACAAATGGTAAATTAGAAGTTACTAAAGAAAGAGAATCTATAAAATCCTTTTGACTCAATATGAGTCCATTGTCCGTGTTACATTATTCTCCGTAATAAATGATATTATATTCTTAAGTGCCTTGTTGCAAGATTGATTAAGACTTATTTTTACAAAAGCCCTAAATTAAAGATATAGTTTTTAATATTACTATACCAAACCTTTTTTGTAGTAATATAGTGTTAGTAGTAGTAAGCAAAAAATTCTATTTCTACTTTAAAAATAATAAATAATCTTTATCAGCACTTAAATATTTTATGTGATGTGACCACGGAACTTATTAATATCATTAGTAATTTTCAGAATACAGGGAACAGTGATACAATCAATTAAATAATATTTTAATGTTAAGATGTTTTGTAATGTGTAATAAGGTTGTTTGCTTGAAATAATTGCATAATAGGTAAATATCGGACATTGAAAACTATATTATTCGTTTTAAATATCATAAATTTACCAATTTCATAGTAACAATGTTAAAGCAAGTACAGTATTTTTGTTATTATTGGACAGATTAATCTAATGCTAATATACTTAAAGTGTCATTGCTTCGGACAATCAGCCCATTTTCCAAATTAAATGGCGACAACACATTTATATATATTAAAAAAATCCTCTTAACATAGATACAATAAATAAGTAGGCTTATAATAAAGCCTTATTTCTGAACAGTTTTCTTTGACCTTCAGATTTGATCGTAGACTGAACTGGGTTTTCTAATAGTGTCAGTAGTTAAATTATGTTCCAAGTTTCTATGCGCGGTTACGAAATACTTCTGCTGAACCTTTAGATAAGCTTGCTTAGAGGTTGAAATGACGTTCATTAAGAAAATCATGCTCAAACAAATAAAACGCCAGTCTTGTGCCGGTCGTTGCTGTGTGCGGTTGTGTCGTGAGTTTTGAGGTATATTATTTTTATAGTCCGCTTCGAGTGTATATGTATTGATAAAATAATTTTTGACCTCTGTGGTAATGTCAAACTGATCATGAAATGTTATCTGTGACTATTAGACCATGGATTAAGACGATGATATTAAGACGTATCTGCAACATTTGTGGTTATAATTAGTTAAACAATTCATTATTATTATTAATGAGTTTTCCTTAATAACGTGATTTCAGTATGGGTCGTGTGAAAAATGCAAATTAAATCATTAACGTTTTATGACAGCAACATTCGACTTAGTTTAATTAATATATTTATGTATTATGATTCTTTAATAATAACAAACCACAAATTAAATGAAAAACAAGCAACTTATTAAATAAAGGAAAAAGTAGCCTTAATCGTGTTTTAAAGGTTGCCAGCGATGAAGGGCACCTTTGATATATCAGAAACCGCATCAAGCTTCCATTATGTATTTATCGTCTTAAGACGACCTCTATTCAAAATTTTCTTTATTTTATTTTAAAATGTACCTATCATGTCTGTAAATGAAATATTATAGTTTAGGTAATTCATAATATCAACTTAACAAACCATCATGACGTTTCGTGCGTTTAGTAATACGATTATTCTGTTTTTGATTACTTTTTTAATATAACATCAAACGCAAAAAATACGATTTTATGCATTTTACTCATCTAATAATCTAATCTTAAGTTAATTTAATATTTATTATATTTGGGGGGAATAACTCATATTTTATAATAATAACTTTATTATACTTCATAATGTATTTGATAAGTAAGCAATACGAAAATATACGTTGTTATCGTCTCATGATTTGAAAAATGAAAATACTTAACTTCTTCACCGTTTCCTTTTATTAGTTTTTTTTTTATCAGGGTAGGTACCCTACACCCTAGGCTACCAGTATGAATACTGAAACATGTCAAACATGACAAGTTATTTTGACAGATTTGAATTGTAAACGGCCAAAGTCAATTTCAACCGTACATGAAATACAATAATCAGATAATAATCCTTCATCGGGGACATGTACATTTGAAACAGCTTCGTCAAATGAGTTTTGGAGTAAAAACTAAAATAATAGTATCTTGAAAACTAAATAATTTTGTTGCTGACTCTACCTCGTTTACAAACAAGCGTAATTTATGGCAGATAGTGTCAATGTTTTAAGTAAGGAAGGATAAATATGGGATTAATTGATAGGTACATAAATACGTCTTGCATAGTTTTCCTTTTCATTTAAGGTGATTCAAAATCACACAAATAGTTTAAGTAGCAATTTACATTGGTTACTTCAAAATAATTCAGTTAAGTAAATTTCAAAGTCAAAGGTAAAGCCACCAATTTATCCCAATAGTAGCAACGTGGAGTCTTTAAACAGCTTAAGGCTAAGTGGGTATGAAAAAAAACAATAACATTTGTATCAAGAATTTAACGTAAACGAGATTCCAAAACCTCGAAGCAGTTTTTGAACAATAATTAATTATTTTCCAACACACATTGATAGAAGCCCGCACTTGAAACGTAAAGCTTCAGCAATCAAATGTTGGTTAAATGACTGTCCTTCATATGGACGAGTTACATCACTACATATAAGAAAACAAAGTTGCTTTTCGTTGTCTGTCCTATGATTGATACTTTTAGAATTACCCGATTGATTTTGATGCGGGTTTTTTAAAGATATTAATTCAAGCCGAAGGTTTATATTTTGTAATACGTGCTTCATATATTTGCAAGCAAAGCCGGGACAAGCCACAAATCTTTCTATAACTTTACATATTCCTGAACTGCTAATTGTCACTCTAGCCATGAAATGCTATTTAATAATTGCAGTATCTCCTTTTCTATTTCTATCTGTATGTAAGAACACATCCCAATAAGCACCTACAGGACGTAGGGTCCTAAAAAGGCAAAATTCGTTTGCCAATTTTGTTTGGCACTGTCTTCTTTCTTTAAACAAAAATATATTACTTCATCCAGTTCAAGTCTCTCGTTGTTAGTCTCAGTGTTACTTATTTGCACCATTTGTCCATCTTACAACTACAACGATATCAAGTTATTACTAAATATTGCAAAGCAATGACATCATTCTATCTTTATTATTTTATAATAGCGTATTGCATTTTGAGATAGTTACCAGTATCGCCTAAGAGTTTATTTGTATATTGGTGTATATAAATTTGTATCACGTGACCATTTTCTATGTTAAGGTTGGAATAAATTACCCGTATAGTTACAGCGTACATGTCATTGTATGAAGTAAAAGTTTTATTTGTAGTTGATACCAAACAGTCGATTAAACATTAAAATATGAGATAGCGATTGATTAAGAATATCATCATCAACATGCAGTTAATATAACTATTAAAAGAATCGCGTAACTTTGAAACATTTCTGTTACATAAAATGTTTTTTAGCTATTTGATTTTTAGTTTAAAACCTTTACTCGCGAAGGCTTCCTCCAAATATTATAAACGGCCTGAATGTAGGATTTTCCGCCCACCAAGACAAATTCACACTCATTTTGTAAACGCGTCAGTTTGTACTTTTTCACGCAAAAACTGCTAAAGGTATTTGACTAAAGTTTGTCATGCAAGTAGATTGAATTAGCCTGAATTAGCATAAGATATTTTACCTTGAATAGCATTGGAAATGCTAACTTAGTGGCTACTATTCGTAGACTAATCATCTTTGATATGTTTTTAGCAGTATCTGCATTCCAAAATGGCGTCAAATTTTAAAACCTTTAAAAGATAATTCAATCTACGTCATTGTAACAAAAACAAAGTTTACGTGACTAGAGTTGGTATGTAACAAATGTTTATTAACCAACAAAAAAAATTATCGAACGACATTCTGACCCAAACATTTACTTTAAAAAAGTTAATAAGAAGTATGCGATAAAAGGACAAAAAATCGAATCAGGCTGTAAAAATAAATAGGTTTTTATCTAGAAGTATTTTTGAAATATTTGTTTGAAGATAAATAATTATCCATTATCTTCCAATAGCATTTTATCTATAGAAATGATCTTTTAATACGACATTAACATTTACTTACTATCCGATTTTTAATCCTCCACTGTTAAGAAATCGAGGCAGAGATAAAAAGTATCATCCCATCTTACTAATATTATAAATAAGTAACTAAGTTTGTGAGAATGCATGTACAGATGTATGTTTGTTATTCTTTTACGCAAAAATGGCTGGAGCGATTGCGTGAAACAGTAAAAAACGTACATACAATCTAATAAGCTTTCGCGCTAATAGGTAATTTAAGTAGAATTTTATAAAAATGGGTAACGCAACTTAACGATCTTCTAATATCTATTGAGTTTATGGATTACGTGATAAGTACAGTCAGCAACACAAGTTAATGAACACATTCAATATTACAAAACATTTTAACATTACATTTGAGACAACCTTATCTCTAGCAGTTAAGATACAAATAATGTTCGACATCAACTTTGTAGAAACTGTTGCATATTATGTTTTAATAACGAATCATTTATATATAAACATTCAATATCAAAAATTTCTAAAAGGTCATTCACAGGAAAAAAACATTAAAGCAACATTAAAGCATTATCTCCTACCTAATCTATTCATTTACTACAACACGATAATCGATATAACTGGATTATATCTAGTTATATATCTTGATAATTGGTATGTAAACAATGTTATCACTTAGACTATTCTTTGGCGAAATGTTTATCTAATCACTTACAAGATTGCTTGATTTAACTATAAGCCATTTATTTGTAGCACATTGGCATTTACGATACACGTGCTTTACAATATATATAGTATACCTATACTCGTATGTAAAAAATATTAGCAACATTAATTTAATAATTTAAATTTTGAAATCTTTTTAATCGTTGAGATATGCATTTTTCCCAGTTTCATTTTTTTTCTTTAACGACGGAAATAAGGCTTTACCCGCGACGTTTCCGAACACATACAACTGAAGATTATTTAAAGAATTATTGCGTACGTTTCGTAGTTTTCCCTAAAAGTCCGTCAACACACTCTTGACGATGCGAGTATTAATTCACCGCCAGCTCGTTTGCCTTCTTTTGTATAAAAAAATGGTAATGAGAAGTAAAAACTATTAATATCGATACAGTCGTTTTCCAATTCTAAGTGGTGTAACTAATTTAAATTATTTTCCTTAATGGAGATATAGATAAGGTGTATACTTACAACCTGATCCTGTTTTTTATTTACTTCAAATTTCTTCTATACTTTTGTACCTACTTTAACTGGCAGTAACGTAAAACCAGAATAAGAAATTATCCAAAATAATGCAATCCATCTGAGCTATGCACGTGATTCTTTTGAATACTTAGGCTAGCTGTTTCTGTGTAAATATAACAATTAACATTACCTACGAGATATTTCCTCATACTTCTGTCAACTTGCCGTCTATTTTCTTAAGCAAACTAAATTAATACGTATTTAAAATTAACGAAATGTTAACCTAAAAGAATTAAATAGAGTTTATTAATAATAATAATGTTTTGCATCTAAAGCAAAAGAAGTGGTCTTGCGGCTACCACTACGGTCAATGTATGAGGATTTCTAATTAAAATTTTATCAGCGCTGGTCATTACGATTGTTAGCGTTGTGGAACAGATTTTAATTAATTTCAGCTATTGTTGTTATTTGAAATGTAGCTGTATATAATCTTAAAATATTAGAAATTTGATGTTCAGTTCATACTCGTTACTTATAACATGAAATGTTTTAAAGAATGGTATATAGCTACCTGGGGTTATTGAACTGTAGATAATCTACATACATAATATTTGATGAAAAAATTTAAATGAAGGTAGGTATAAATTTCATGCACGTTACTACAATATGTGTTTTAATGTCTTACAATATTGATAGTGCACGTATGTGAAGCTTCGTTTTCGTTTCATATATATGTACAAAGTATTCATGGTACCTACTATGTGGGATCACAAATTTTCCAGTCTGTTCACGCATTTTCAGTCCAATATTCTAAAAGAGTGAGATGAGGGTTCGGAAATCTTTTTATTTAAAACATTTTAGAAAAATTATTGTTAATAACGGGTGCACTTTATTATGATCACGACGACCAAGCTATGGTAGTATATTTTCCTTAAACGAGTATTCGTAGACATAAACACGCCTGTTTAGGTTCAATAATCTTTTTATTGCGTTTGCATGTCAAATAGTTTCAAGTTCGTTGCTCGGCATTGAAATTGTGATCTTCTTAAACGCCGTAAAACCTGTTTTTTATAATAATATTTATTAATCAATGATTATAATATCGCGATAATCGTAGCGTAAGGTAAGCGTCATTTATGTTTAGCGCTGGACGAGAATAGCTACGCATCGGTAGAATCGCGCTCGTAATTGACGTATTGGTGCGAGAAAGACAACACGACTGGGACAACCTATCAACGCTCGCGCACTCGACGATCACGCGCCCCGCGCGCCGCGCCACTACCTGGATACCTTATTTTTGACTTCTGCGCAGCGCTAAAGATTCGTGACGCGTACTATAACAGTGATCATTATTACTCTATAAAAATAGCAGAAACAGTTACATTAACCATATTTTTCCGTTAAACTAAGTGCTTCTTGTTTGTAAATATCATACGATAACACCATTCAAAGAAGAAACGATTGTTCTGAAACAAGCTATATTATGAACTTATTTAGAGATTGCTTGCTGATAATCTTTACTTTTAGATCGATCTTCATCCCTCAAAAGTTTTGCCTAATGTAAACCTACATAATAAACACTATGATTTACCATATAAATAAAAAACTCGACGTGTCGAAACTCTTAGATATAGTGTTTTTCTTCTCCTTATGTAACAAGATTAGTACTGATCTAAATCTGAGCCTAAATTATCCTATTCAAGTCATAAAAATATATTGGTTCTCTAATCTCTTTATCTTGAACAATGTTCGTTTTTTCATTCTTATATAATATTAATAATATTTCATAACATCTGCAAGCAGAATGTTTTTCCTACAAAAATCGGAAATATACGAAAATCCAATAACTCAAAATTCCAACCCCGTTCAAGTTTGACCCACAGAGACGTTACATTATCTATGTTATCTTACGTCCTTGTGTTTTCTGTCACATAAATGATTGTCTGTAACAATAATTGTTATATATAATCTACATAAAATATGATAACATTTACATATGTTCTACTCTAACCACAAACTTATTGATGCATAAAAAACCACAATCCATTTTATCATAACTATTAAATGTTGATTTAAAATAAATGTGCGACGTTATTGTTTTCGACCGTATATATTCTTTTTATGTTCTATATATAAAATACCTATTTATTCTCATCTAAATACATTATTCAATTTTATTACTTAATACTATTAGAATTTGCTTCATAACCATCAAGATTCCAGATCTACCAACTTATAACTTTTATTCCCTTTAAAGTATGCGAACTTAGCAGCATACGTAGCCATTTTACGTTTGGTTTTCGTCCTCATACGTCATAGAGATATTAAAGTCTATGGTCTAATTTTGGTCTGTAATTTACAATAATTATATAATGTAGTTACCTACTTATTATTTATGATAAAATATTATTATTGGTAATACGTAATTAGTAGGTTTTAAAGTTACAAAATTTCTATATAAGATAAATGTAACAATATTGATTACAATCACCATAAATCTATCAAACAACAAAATATTTGACCACTGGGTCATGGCAGGGCGATGGCGTACGTAGTGCCACTGTCAACATGGACGTCACACAAATAATACCATAGAGATAACCTTGATAAGGTAAACCATAAAAGTTGTTCATGTCACTTTCGAAGTTTGATACGAATGGTTTTAGAAGCAAACTAACTTTTACGTAATATAATTTTAATTTTTTAAAATAAAATGTTAATTAATAAATGAAAAATATGTAGATGTAGGTACATGTTTTGCTTTAGAAGCATTTTTGCTGTTTTTTAATGTATTACTACTGGAAATAATTATACCTACTATTAAGCACATATTATGACATTTGGCTGAGGTTTAGCAAGCAGTGAGAGATGAGTGTGCACACGTGCGATATATTTTACAACACTGGGAGTGTTGCCATGGTAACGAAGTAGTTGGCTGTTTCATTTGCTTTTTACCACGCACCACCTTGTGGAATTAGATCTCTCACACGATATTTCCAATGCATTATGGGTTAGGGTGCTTCAAGAAAAGAACGTACATCTTTCTGATAGGTCAATAACGTACTCCGAAGATATCAAACTTCACAACTGTTTATGGGCGGCGATAAACACTTTCCATCAGGTGGCTCGTCCGCTCGTTAGTGCCCTATGTTACAAAAAAATTGTATTTAAATATTCAAATAGAAAATAAAGCAACCAATATATAAAATTCAGATCAGTCGGTTGCTCTTGTCTAATCGAAAAGTAAAGGTTTTTGCTCACAACACGTGTTGCTAATATATGGTAATTGATGGTAATATGCCACATCGTTTTGCATTCAAACTCTACACCGCTACTAACTAGCTCAATGGGACGTTAATTGCTTCTATTTCTAGTGCTACTGATATCCGTGTTTTTTCTACATTGCTCCTTTGTCATATAATGAAAAAAATAGCTTTTGTTTCACAGTAATGTACGTTAAATTAATTATAAAATAATAATTAAATTTAAACATCATGTGAAATTGTCCCAAATTTATTGTTAAACTTTAACTAATTTTTAATTTATTTTATAAGCATATTGTTACCATGCATTCGAAAGTTAGTGGTTGTTTGTCCTTTCGACTGAAACGAAAATAGAGTGAAGTGAGTAGGGCTTTTACGAAAATATAACACCAACTTTCAATGAAAAAGACTATGTTTAATTTATTGATTCAATTCCAATGAACAAACCACGGAATATCTGAGCCGATCTTTTAAATTTTTGCCCTCTTAAATTTAAAAATGACTTAGGTAATCCCTTTTTACCCTATACTAGAACTAGGCAACAAAGACGAAAACTTACTAAGATAGCTCATAATATCAAAGTAATAAATTAAACAATCAAATCAAATAAATAGTATTAATATCCTCAAATGTTTATTTAGTCTGGATAACGTGTGATAACGAAAAATAAACATACCGATAAATTTTGTTTGTGTACAAAGTTCGTCACGATTTCGCTCCGTATTGAATGTTGAACCGAGTTAAAACCAGAATATTTAGCTGTCATGATTTATAAGATCCGGTAACATTGGTTTAACTTTTTAAGTAATTTAATCCATTTTATATAATTATAAAAAACACGCTTTCGAAAGAATCAGACTAGAGGAAGTCAAGAAAGTTATAAGTAAATAATAAATAAAAAAATAATAAATAATAATATAATAATAATAGTAAATAATCTAGTCATTAAGTAGTCTAGTAATTAAGGTATTTCCTTTTTCGTTCTTTACATATTTAAGTTTCAA
This sequence comes from Eurema hecabe, assembly GCA_026213755.1. Lineage (NCBI taxonomy): Eukaryota > Metazoa > Arthropoda > Insecta > Lepidoptera > Pieridae > Terias > Terias hecabe. Next base: position 2,411,637 of record JADANM010005719.1, read on the forward strand.
GATTTTTTTTTGTTTCAGATAAAATCGAACGACGACCCACGGCCCGTAACGAGAACTAGTCAATTCTACAATTTATTTAAACATGAAATAATTTATAAGTAATCGCCCGTCTATACTTAAGTCTGTACTTACTTTGTTAACGTTTTATTTAATTAAACAAAATGCAAATATTGAAGGCTAGATTCGCTCTTAGAGCAACTGCTTCACAATTTCAAGCTTGGAGCTCTGCACGACATAGGACTGCCACCACAGTGAGTATATCTCTATTTATATATGTCGCTGGCGGATTGTATATGCCGCTGTATTACATTACGGCTAGCCGTTTTACAAAACAGGGCCGTTTTTCAAAGCGGCGATTCAACGATTAGCCGTATTGAATGCGGATAAGCAAAAAAACCGCCTAAATGTATTCGTCGCCATATGTTAGTTTTTTAATATATTAGGTTAGGTTAGCTATTTATCATTGTAAAATACTTATTTACTCATCTTTAATAAAAATAAAGCTGGGTATTCAAGTTTTTTTTATAATGATACAAAACTAACCTAACCTAACCTAATTTAATAAAAATAAAGCTGAGTAATCAAGTTCTTTTGACAATGATACAAAAATAATAAGAATATAAGAATTTATAATAATACAAAAACTACGCAAGACAATACGGCTAAACGTTGAACCGCCGCTTTGCAAAACGGCCCTGTTTTGTAAAACGGCTAGCCGTAATGTAATACAGCGGATTATACAATCCGCCTGCGACATATATAACTGTTGCCCGCGACTCCGTTCGCGTGGAATTTCATGTAAACTTTGACCAATAAAAATTCTGTTATTAGTATTTAAAAACCTTTAAAAACTTATTTAGGATACGATAAAAAAGGTTATATATAGTTAGTCAATCTTAGAAGATAGACATATAGCGTCGCAGACTTTTTTTTAGATCTTTTAAATAGGAATAATTCTTTCATACATATTTTTTGGTAACTTTCAAGAACCGTTTTCAACCTCAAAGATGAATAATTTACCCCGTTTTTCCACATTTTCCATTATTTCTTCGCTCCTTTTAGTCGCAGCGTGATATAGAATTATAGAGCCTAAAGGCTTCCTCGATAAATGGTCTATTCAATAAAAAAAAATTCAATTCGAATCAGGGGCTCCTGAGATTATAGCGTTCAAACAAACAAACAAACTCTTCAGCTTTATAATATTAGTATAGATAGTATAGATATTTTACAAATGTTTTTAACCGAAGACTGACGGTCTGATACCCTATTACTCTATTACTTATAATTTTTTTATCAATGGAAAAATCCTCACAGTATTCTAGGATTCCTACTGATACTATATAAATACAAATGATATTTCCCTTGTTCTTAAAAAATTATATTACTTGGTTTAGGACACGAGTATGCTTTGTTTTTAAATAAACACCCGTTTCAGGATACTAAAAATGTAGAATACAAGCCGATTAGAAGCGTGCTTGTAGCCAATAGGGGGGAGATCGCAATCCGAGTGTTTAGAGCATGCACAGAACTGGGAATACGTTCTGTCGCTATTTACAGTGAACAGGATCGCCTGCAGATGCACAGGTAACATTTATATAGTTACTAGACGTTTCCTCGCGGTTTTATCCGCCTAGTTCCCGTTCCCGGGGTAATACCGGGATCTAAAGTCCCGTGCCCGTATCTAGGGTATAATCTACCCGCATGCCGAATTTCAGCCAAATCTAATTAGTAGTTTTTGCGTGAAAGACTAACTAACAATACTCACAATTTTTCACATTTCTAATGTCATTAAGATAGATAGATATAATTACTTTAAATAAGAAATTAAAGAGCATAGTGTTACAAAACAATTATGTATCAACAGGATATTTTTTATTATACTTCTAAAGCAATTATTAGTGTTATGTGCCACAAATCTTTCGATGTTACCACTAAGCTAAACCATTCAATTTTATTTCTGTTGTTGAGTAAATTAGTGCAGTGGCTACACGACTCCTTTCTGCGCCTAGGGTTGTGGGTTCGACCCTCGTAAATAACAATAATTGGATACGCACACCGGAAAAATATATTTGTAATTTACCTGAATTTGTATTTTTCGGGGTCTGGGTGTTGCTATGTTTTATATTTAGATTTTTACTTGTAATTTATTCGTTACCTAGTTGCAGTAACACAAGCTAGATGGCGCTGTCTTAAAATAAGTAAGTCATGAAGTATTATAGATGTTAAAGCTGTAATTGAATACTTTTGCAGGCAAAAAGCCGATGAATCTTACTTAGTAGGCAAAGGACTACCACCAGTAGAGGCGTATCTCAGTATCCCGGAAATAATTCGAGTGGCGAAGGAAAATGACGTAGACGCAGTCCATCCGGGATATGGATTGCTTTCCGAAAGGTACGTTTTTCTCTTTCTCTTCTTTTATTTTATGAAGGAATTATATTATTTATTTGGTTACATTATAATACAGTATCACAGTGTACTAAATTATATGAATTGAAGGTTTTTAAGTACCTACATAGAAAATATAATATATTAAATGCCAAATACATAGTGACGCTACGTTGCGATGTAAAAATAAATGTTAACCTGCTTGTTAACGGTATATGTAAGTAGATAACACAGCAAAGTAAAGTCAAGAAAAGGGCAGTTATATATTTATAGGGTTTCGATACAGGTCAGACTTCGCACAAGCGATCCTCAACGCTGGTCTTCGATTCATTGGTCCTTCGCCCAAAGTGGTCCAACAGATGGGCGATAAAGTCGCTGCCAGGAAGGCTGCTATCGAAGCCAGTAAGCCGATTTTACTTAGTAAAATGCTTTATTCTCGATAGTCGACCTAACATAACATCTTGTCTTAACATCTTATGACTCAAAGCGGGGAGCATCAATGTAGTGCACCCCTGCCCGGAGAAAAGTTCTGGGTAGCACTACATTGGTTATGGGCTGGCGTTTCTCCTACCATCAGGAGGGCGTCCAGCTCGTCTCACCACTTCATTGAATAAAGAAATAAAAATTAAAAACCAATCTAATTAGATGAATACCAAATGTAAAAAAAAATCTTTGCGTTGGACTACTATTCAGATATGTTAGATTTAAACGGATTCAAATTAACAATTCTGGATAGATTCACAGGCAGGGCATATTTCTGACGTTTGCCATTCATCCAATTAACCTTGGTTTAAGTCTTGGTTTAACTTGGTTCATAAGGCTAAGGACAATTTTGGAAAAGGCTATTTTTAATAAAGCAGTTCATTAATGGAATTCACCAAATATATAGAACACACTTGTTTATCGAAATAATATCAGGCTGTGTATGTTTTAAGTATGTATAGGCATTACTCAATTAATAAATACTGTCTAATTCCAGAGGTCCCCATCGTCCCCGGTACAGATGGTCCTATTACAACGAAGGAGGAGGCACTCGAATTTTGCAAGCAACATGGATTGCCCGTTATATTCAAGGTCTGTGTGATATTTACTTATTTACTTACTTTATTTTAAGTTTAGATATATTATTTTTGTGTCGTTTAATATCTAAAGGCACAGCTATTCCTTTTCACTTTTACTTTTTAATATGTACATCTTAAGGCATCAGGCTCTAAGGTTCTTTCGCGACTATAAAATAGTCTAGCAAAGATATATTTTTTATTTCCCTCCATTTTTTATTTAACACTTATATTAAGACGATCGATACCAAATAGCCGAGTTCTTGCTTACTTTCTTGACATTCGTCTTATTAGCTTTTTCGAGCAATATTTTCAATTTCCGTGTGACTATTTTGTTGCTTAATTGTTCTAATATACTTATGTAACACTATTTATATTAATAAGTTAAATAACATACTATATAATATATTTTATAATAATACAGGCTGCATACGGCGGCGGCGGTCGCGGAATGCGGGTAGTTAGAGAAATGAGCGAAGTAGCATCATCGTTCGAACGGGCGTCTTCTGAAGCTCTAGGCGCCTTTGGAAATGGATCCATGTTCATAGAACGATTTATTGAGAGACCTAGGCATATTGAAGTTCAATTATTGGGTGAGTTTTTACTTTTTTATTACATAGTGTTAATTTAGTAGTATTATAAAAACGGGTAGATAAAGAAATTAGTGTTAATGTACTGTAGGCATCCTCTTAAACGGATCTATGTTCAAAGAACGATTTATTGAAATGCAATTATTGAGTGACTTACTTAATTTAGTAGTATAAATATGCGAGTACTTACGGAAATGATATATGATGTCTTCTGAGGCTACTAGTAGGGAACTTGGATCACGATATCTTATATATAAAAATGAATCGCAAAATGTGTTGGTAAGCGCATAACTCGATAACAGCTGAACCGATTTACAGAATTTTTTTTGGTATATTCCTGGAGGTACGAGGATGGTTTTTAGCAAAAAAAGTGTAAGGTATACACTAACGGGTGGGATTGGTACAACGGGAACGAAGTCGCGTTGGGCCGGCTAGTATTAGAATAAAATTATAGGAAAAGTTTTAGGGAATATTATTTTAATACTGCGTGTCGAAAATGTTATTAGACGATTCATTAGAATTACACGTTTCCCTTCCCTTTTTCAAATAGCTTCAAACATTTGGTACCTTTATATTCTATTTATATATTTAATAAGATAAAAGTAATGTATAGGTCGCGTCATTTATTTAGCGCTGGACGAGAATAGCTGCGCATCGGTAGAATCGCGCTCGTAATTGATGTATTGGTGCTCAAAGACAACACGACTGGGACAACCAATCAACGCTCGCGCACCCGACGATCACGCGCCGTCCCCTTGATATCTTATTTTTGCTTCTGCGCAGATTTCGTTCAGCGCTAAAGTTTCGTGACGCTACTTACAGCGTATGTGTATCTGTATGTGTGGATATAAACTATATATATATATCTATATCTATATATTTGTGTGTGTGTGTGTGTGTGTCAGGCGACAAGGCAGGTAACGTGGTGCACCTGTACGAGCGCGACTGCTCGGTGCAGCGCCGCCACCAGAAAGTGGTGGAGATAGCGCCCGCGCCCAGGCTGGACCCTGAGGTACTTTATATCTATTGACTTATTTTATTGTTACGTTGTTTTTCCGTGATTGACTCTTAAACTACAGAACCGATTTTTAATTTTTCAGGTTTTTTTTCCAAGTATAAATTCAGGAACATGTCACATTTTACTACTATGAAGTATGAACTACAGTTAATTAAAGTCGCAACTCCATTGTTTATTTATAGTCACGGGAAACTTATATTTTAAAATATTTTAAATATTTTTTTCTTCAGACCCGTCAACGTATGGTGGATTGCGCGGTACATTTAGCGCGGCACGTGGGGTATGAAAACGCCGGTACTGTGGAGTTCCTTCTAGATGATAAAGGCAACTTCTATTTCATTGAGGTTAATGCTAGGTGAGATTTCTTATCATTATTAATTCTTTAAGGTAAAAAAACGGTTGTGTGTTAAGTTGAAAAAACTGACGACATTTGAACGTGACATCATCATAAAAGATACCCGATGGAATGGTTGCATTTTTTGCCTCTTTGTCGCTTGCGGCTTGAAGTGCAAGCACTTATGGAACACCTCAGAGCGAGGTAACGCCGAATGGGTCATGTTTTTTCGGGCGTGCGGCTCTACCGAATTATTGTCACATTAAAAAGCAGCATTGGAATATAAACGTCTGTTAAAAGCTGTGGAATTTACTCAAATAATAATGACATTTTAAACTTAAATGCTCAATTACAAAAGAATTACTTCAAAAAGCATTACTGATGAGAAATCTGGTATATAGTCAGATTATTGTCTTAAAGGGTCTCAATAAGAATATTAGTAAGGGTTAATGATTTAATGATATTTAATCTAGAAGGCCTTAATATCTGGAGGAGTTCAACCCTAAAACATTATATGTATATTTTCAGATTGCAAGTCGAACACACGATAACAGAAGAAGTGACCGGGATAGATTTGGTTCAATCTCAGATCCGTATCGCTGAAGGAATGACTCTACCTGAATTGGGTCTAACCCAGGACAAGATCAAAGCGGACGGCTTCGCTATACAATGCCGGGTCACTACTGAAGACCCCGCGAATAACTTCCAGCCAAGTACGGGCAGGATTGAGGTGTTTAGGTGAGATTGTATTAATTTTTAAGGTCTGTGTGCGGTTTTACCCGCGTATTTCCCGTTCCCGGGGCAATGCCGGGGTGAAACGTCTCCTATATGTTAATCCAGGGTATCTAACTACATACCAAATTTCAACTAAGTCGGTCCAGGCGTATTTGCATGCAAGGCCGGCAACACACTCGTGACATCACGAGTGCTCATGGGCGGCGCTGATCACTTTCCATCAGGTGACGCGCCTGCTTATATATAAAAAAAAAAACTAGCAATAGAACCCGGCTTAGCTGCTATTTATACATATGTACACCTTCCTGTTAAATCAATCTGTCTTTAAAAAAAGGATGAAAATCAGTTCTAAATCGCGCTAATAACTCTTTATACTCGAGACTTCGTATATAAGATTCAATTGTAACAATTTGGATACAATAATTCTGAAGATAGAAGAATAACCGTAAAAATATTAAAGATTTCCACTTTGTGCAAATTTTTTCACATTCAGTAAGTGTAGTATAAAGCTATAGTGCAGTAATGTATTGTTTATTTATCTTATTAAAGCTATGAAACAATAAAATTAATAAAACGCACGCCTTGCGCTTCCTCCTCTTATACTTGCCGGTTCTTCTCCGTAGAAAATGCCTTCCTATCCGGTGATAAATGCTTTGTGACACTTAAAAAGTGTTACTACATGTAGCCTAATTGAAAAGATATGTTGACTTCGACTTTGTACGCAACACCTAGGTATCCATTGCTGGTCGGGAAGAAATAAGTTTAAAACATACACATACACAAATAACTTTCAGAAATTTGCATCAGGATTAAGTCACTATATACATAAGCTGTCACATTTTGAGACTTAGGTCTTTTTCATCCTGCATAATACAGTAAAAATAAATAAATACTGTACTTCAGGACATTTATACGGACATTTATATCTAGTCCCACGCTAAGCAGAGCTTGAGTTAAGGCAACTAGATAACTGATAAATTACATATTATATGTACATAGATTTTATGGTATGCAATAGCCTTATTAAGTTATGTATTAATGGCAATTGGCTAATTTTCTCTTTTCTTTGTACGTGTATTAATTTTTTATTTGTGATCGCCAGTAAACTGTTTTTTTATTTTAAGACTGAATGTTTGTCAGATCGGGCGAGGGTATGGGCATTCGTCTAGACTCGGCGTCCACGTACGCTGGAGCCATCATTTCGCCTTTCTACGATTCGCTTCTTGTTAAGGTATTCATTTTGCAATTATTTACAATATTAATTAATCACAAAAAGCAATTTAAACTGAAAACATGTATCGAAATATTAACATATAACATATACATAAATTAATACTAGGACTTTTACGTTTATACTTTTATTGTTTCGATTTTTTAATTTATAATTAATTTAATTGGTAAAAGTACCTACACTAAATTATATGTTATAAATGACATATAAATAACATAAAAATAGAATATAAATAACATAAATAGAAGAATATCCTGAATTTATACTATACCACACGTCTGGAACAAATGGAAGAACGTAGGGTAACTATAGCATGGAAAAAATATTGGAGCTTGAGAGAAATTATGAAAAACAACACAGTAAGTATAAATATTAAGAAGAAAGTTTACGAAACAACAATATTACCATCCCTAACATACGGCTGTCAGACATGGTCTATGAAAAAAGAAGATGAAGAAAAAATAGCAATATGCCAAAGAAAGATGGAGAGAAGCATGTTAGGAATAAAATTATCGGATAAAATTAGCAACAGTGAGATCAGAGGCAAGACAAAACTTATAGATGTAAGAAAGAGAATTAGATTACTGAGTTGGCAATGGGCAGGACATGTTTGCAGGATGAATAATAGATGGACAAAACGCCTAACCGAATGGATACCAAGGGACATGAAAAGGAGTAGAGGGCGACCCGTAAAAAGATGGAGGGACATATATAGTCACAGGTGTGGTAACCAGTGGATGCAAAAAGCTCGAGAAAGAGAGTTATGGAGAGGTTTAGGAGAGGCCTACGCCGCAGAGGCGATTACTACCAGTATTTTATAATTTTAGGAAATGTAAAATTTAATTTATGTAAGTAGTAAGTAATAAAGGCTATTTTATTTATTTATTTTATTTTAAATAACATAAAAATCGTATTTATAATATTTATTTAAAATGTTATTTAAAAAATTAATAGGTAATTTCGCACGCGTCAGACCTGTCAGCGTCCGCTGCGAAGATGAACAGAGCGTTGAAAGAATTCCGCATCCGAGGAGTCAAAACTAACATTCCCTTCTTACTCAATGTATTGGAGAACCAGAAGTTCCTTAATGGTAAGTTTTGTTTATACAGCGTGTTCTTTGATGTCCGTTATTTTATTCAAATTTTGTCCTACGATCTTACCCGCATTTTTCATGTTTAAGATATTTAAATAAAGGAATAAGGACTTAAAATTGTGCACTTTAAACTATGCACGAAAACAACAACTTTTATATAGATTGTTTAAATAATCATTCAAATTTTTATTTATTTCTAACTTCATTTCCAAATGAGATAGCTTATGAAGTTCGTAGTCTATTTATTAAATGTACAAGACTCCAATAATCATTCCAATATTTACTTCTAGCAAGCATACGTTGCAAATAGTACAATTGGGTATAATAAGACTTTCTTCAGACACCTATTTTCTTTAATACAATATTTACACTCATTGACTCGACTCGACACCGTCAATGTGGTCGTGTGGTTTTGATATAATTATCAAAGAACTCCTCTAATTCCCTTCAATCTATGCAGCTTATCGCCAATCTTGTTCAGAACTTTCTGGCTGGCTGATTTTAACCTGTCTTAATAATTAAATTCGGTATATTACAATTTTTAAATACTCAATCATATGTTTTACAGGCGCAGTAGACACATACTTCATAGATGAGAACCCTCAGCTGTTCATGTTCAAAGCCTCCCAGAACAGAGCTCAAAAGATCCTCAACTACTTGGGCTATGTACTGGTCAATGGACCAGCTACCCCGCTCGCTACAGACATACCACCGGCCAACGTTAAACCATACATACCACCTGTACCACTCGGTAAGAATCGTAACATATAATTAAAAAAAGAAATATAAACACCCTGTATTTCATTTTGAAAAAAAATCATGTTAAAGAAATAAGAACACCTTGTATTCCATTTTGAAAACAAATCGTGTTGGAGAAATAAGAACATACTGTATTTAATTTTGGAAAAAAATATGTTAAGTAAAATTCACTTTGTAATGTCTTGACGTTTTAATAATTTGATTTAACAATTTGTGGGATTTTGTTTTTAATAACGCTAATATTTTCCATAAAAAATCTCATAAAATATAATATCCCCAATAACTGGTGAGAAATAATGCATATAGACTTGGTAATGAGATCGGCTCATTATTTTTGTGTCGCAAAACATCATAGCACATTTAATATTTCGTGCGAAAGAGATAACAAACAGACATACTCTATATGCATTATTTAATTAGGTTTTGTGTTTTACTAACTGTATTAATTAAATGTTTCTTTATCATCTTTTTTTCATGTTTCTATATTATAATATTTTCTTCTAAATTTATAATAAGTCCATCATTTTAGGCGTGACAATATTTTGAACAAGAAAATTTATTTCATATTATAAAAAATATATAAAAGATATACATATAAAAAATGAATTTTCAGCCCGCCACGGGTACGGTAGGTGTAACTGACGCTTCGAGCCTCTCGATGTTTTTTGAACACGCTGTATACTTGCATAAGTAATTATTATTTGCGACTTAGGTGCTATGTATCGCCTCGTCTGAGCTGTTACGTTTTATAATCTTTTTGACTTTAATTTGACGTTTTATGATCTGTCTGACATTAATTTGGCGTTTTGTGGCATTATTTGACATTAATCCGTATTCCATTTTACGTTAATTTAATGTTCAATAACAAATAAATAAAAATGTATACACCAACGATCGTTGTAGCCAACTATTATTATCATAACTATCGACTTACAAAGACATCTCTTTTGCCAAATTTTGTTTGGTTGAACCAACCTTACACTAAAAACGGTATCAATGAAATATTCCAAACTTTCATTTTTGACTTCTTCCTTTATACAAAGGTCCTCTCCTTTTTTCTTTTTTTATAGGTAGGCAACGCATTTGCGCCAGCAAATACAATATGATGCTTTCTTTACAGCTAAGAATTTAGGGAACACTCAATCCATAATCTAAATATATATTATAATAAAACGTCAAATTAGGAAGCGTCCACTTTACCCTGGGTTGCGTAACTAATTATTATCAAACACCAACGCATCATTAACTGCCATAACGGGTTTTATTTATAAGTGCACAGCGCATACATTATTAGCACTTTGTCATTTTTTTTGTTTTTCCCTTCCTTCAGACCTTTCACCAGAGGCGATAAAAACCCAGGAATTGACTGGTGAAAATACAGGTACGTTGCTCTTTGCATATTATATCATTGTTCATTAGGTTTACTTCGGGTTGTAACTTGTAATATAGTCCATATTCTATTTCTTTTTATCTGTGGTACTTTTAATATGAGTTAGTCATTTTTCATGTAGTCTGACAATGATGGATTCTATATTTCTTACACAATTTATTTAAAAAATTGGAGGCGAAAATTGTGCGTATTATTCATATAAAGTCATATAGATTTTCCGTGTTAGAGTAGTCATAGGTACCTATTAAGATTCTTTTGTTTTGATATTGAGAGTTGAATGAGTTGCACAATGTGTGAGCTTGTTGCTTTAGTTTTTAATAATACTGCATGTTTTTTATTAATTCACTCATACCCGATAACGACACAACTAAAATAGTTTTAACAGTTTTAAAAGCACTGATTTTTTTTTATTTATTTGGAACCTGCGTCACAGTTATCTGTCACCGTGTGACATTTTACTGTTGCTTTCACTTTATTTAATTGATTATTATGATATTTTCTTGTGCACAGATTATTAAACTACTTACTTGTGAAATCTCAAGCGATACTTGCCTTACATTTATTCCCAAAACTAAGCGATCTAATTTTCAAACAGTGGTCAAACCCCCCAAGGGATTCAAACAGATCTTAGAGGAGGGGGGGCCGGAAGCATTCGCGAAGGCTGTTAGGAATCGCAAGCAGTTGTTACTAATGGATACTACATACAGAGATGCTCATCAGTCGTTATTGGCTACAAGAGTGAGGTCTCACGACCTGCTGGCTGTGGCGCCATATGTAGCGCATAACTTTAGTGGACTATACTCGCTGGAGAATTGGGGAGGGGCAACATTCGATGTGGCTTTAAGGTAAGTTGTCTGATTTGTTTTAATAGAGATTATAATTGCCAATTTTAATACATGTACGTAACTATTTACATATGTAACTTCAGTCTACATGAAGTACATAGAAAACCTATATGTCGAGGAAATTATTGACCCCTTGTCTAAGAATGAATATTGTTAGTTTTTTTTTTTATAACCTGCGATTTTTTTAATCATAATTCATAATTCGAATCCTACCGATTAATTTGGAAAAAAAATCGCCTTCCAAAATTTGGAATAAATAACCAAATATTCAGAGATTATGCCATGTAACTCACTTTCATACGTATCCTGTTTTTTCGTTACGTGTATTTTTTTCCAGTTTTTTGATGTTGGTGTGTCGTGATGAATAAATAAATATTTTATAATTTCAGGTTCTTGCACGAGTGCCCGTGGGAGCGGCTGGAGGACATGCGTCGTCTGATCCCCAACATTCCGTTCCAGATGCTGCTGCGTGGAGCTAACGCTGTCGGCTACACCAACTATCCGGACAATGCCGTCTTTAAGTTCTGTGAAATGGCGGTGAGTAACATCAAATACGACAACTATATTTGAAAAATAAAATTAGATTCTCTGTTGGTAATATAAATACACGTTTTTTTTTTGGGAGGGGGGGCAGGCAGTCTTAAATCTCACTACATAATATAATGTATACATATTAGTGGATGTTTCTTTTCTAAATCAATAGGCATAATCTTCCTTGCTAACTTTTCTAATTTAACTAAATAATTAAAAACTATAACAGGTGCTAAAGCGAGCCGATATCAATTTTTTTCCAATAACTAGTTATTAACTGTATTATTTTCAGCGTCATCGTAAGATATTATAAAAATAACGAGATTTGACAATTTACTTCTTTCATCCAGATTTAAATCAGATGATAAAAATTACCCAAAAAAACGCACACACATACACACACAACTAAAACAATCCTTATATTCCAGGTAAAATCCGGCATGGATATATTCCGTGTGTTCGACTCCCTGAACTACTTACCGAATCTGATAATCGGTATGGAAGCGGCGGGCAAAGCCGGGGGCGTGGTCGAAGCGGCCATATCGTACACGGGCGACGTTTCCGACCCTAAGAAGACCAAATATGACCTCAAGTATTACGTGAACTTGGCAGATGAGCTGGTGAAAGCTGGTACCCATGTGCTGGGTATCAAGGATATGGCTGGATTGTTGAAGCCTCAAGCTGCTGAGTAAGTTAGAATCTCTATTTAATCTAGCTTGGTGAATATTGTATGACGTGAACTTGGCAGACGAGCTGGTTAAAGTTGGAACCCGTCTGCTGGGTATCAAGGATATGGCTGGGTTGTTGAAGCTTGCATCACACCAGATCTGCGCATTATTGCACCATGAAAATGCATGTGCCGTTTTTTTAAAGGAGCCAGTCTTCCACAACACAGGGAAACCTTTTGTGGAAACTGTGCAGAAGTAAATTTTGTAACATTTGTCAATAAATAATTCTGTATCGTTTTTATTAACACATTTTAATTAGCTTCATTTGTATGTAAGAAAATTTTGAAATCTTAATTTGACCCACTTCCCGGTCTTTCATTAGTATGAAATTTTGCACACGCTCTCAGTTCTGATGACAATACATGACTAGCTAAGAAACGTCATTACAAATCCAATATGTCGCCCCCCCCAAGATGGCGAACTGGCTGTTAGGAGTGCACTTCGATTATATGGGTAACAAATGAAAGTTTGCTGTCAGAAATACGGTAAAATAGTCACGTGGCTCAAATCCAATATGGCGGGCGTCTAAAATTGTTTTATTTCAAACTATTATTATTTAACCCTAAATGTCCATTTTATCAATTGCAGGTTACTAATATCGGCTATCCGGGAGCGCCACCCGCACGTGCCGCTGCACGTGCACACTCACGATACGTCGGGCGCGGGCGTGGCGGCCATGCTGGCGTGCGCGCGCGCCGGCGCCGACGTCGTGGACGTGGCGGTCGACGCCATGTCCGGCATGACCAGCCAGCCCAGCATGGGCGCGCTCGTCGCCTCGCTGCAGGGCACGCCGCTGGACACCGGTGAGATGGACACACACACACACATACACACACACACGTACACGCACAAATACACAAAATACAATCCCACCTGACCGGAACCTACGCACGCGCACAAAGAAACATTCATGAAGATATGCTTACACACACACACACACACACACCCACACACCAAAAGTAACTTTAACACATGAATCGCTTTCAAAATAAGATATACACTTACGCATGCTTACAAATACACAGATACGCACGCACACACGTGCTCACATACACACGACTAAACATAACATACAAATCTATGAGACCAGTATTTTAACACGCCCATAAAATTGCATACAAACACAAATATTCACTAACATATGATACGTGTGCGTATGTAACGCACACGTACCCAGACGAACTCACAAATGTACCTAATAAACCACACACGGCACGCACAGAATAGCTAATAATAGTAGAAACTAATCTAGTATCCACACACACACATACACAGACTCGCACGCAAACATAGATATACACTTACACATTTTTATTTATACTAATTATTATTATTGATAATAATGATTCTAAAAATCTAATTATTCTTTGCAAGTACATAAAGACATTTATTATAAAATAATTTCCAAAACCCTCATAAGGAAATCTAACCTAAAATATATAAATCTATATAAAACTTCAATTCCCAGGTATTCCCCTCCAAACGGTATCCGAATACTCCGCCTACTGGGAGCAGGCCCGCACTCTGTACGGACCGTTCGAGTGCACCGCTACTATGAAATCTGGCAACGCTGATGTCTACATCAACGAGATCCCCGGAGGACAGTACACCAACCTCCAGTTCCAAGCCTTCTCGCTCGGGCTGGGTAGCCAGTTCGAAGCTGTCAAGAAGGCTTACAGGTATGGCAACATTTTGAAGATAATTTGTCTTTTCAATATAGGGGCATTCCACGCCAAGCGGACAGGTAAAAAATGTCGATGCTTCAGATTTCAATAATATTTTACTATGTTATACCTATATAGGGTCCTCCACCTAGAATTTCTTTTTGGTTATTAAAAAAATCCTTTTTTTTAATTTCCAAAAAAAGTACACTTCTAAAAATGTCAAAAGAGAGCTCAGTATCTAAACCATAAAATTCATTTATCAGGTTCATTGTTTTTACATTTTTAATTACGTTTTTTGGGACTACAGATAGTGCATTCCTACTGTAGACTCAAAACTTCATTTGCCCCTAAATCAATAACTATGTACCACAGATTAAAAATATTGATTAACTAGGTTGAGAGCCTATATAGGTATTACATACTAAAATATTATTAAAATCTCATGTAAGTGACTAATAATTAAGTCGTTATGAGAAATAAAGATCTTTAAACCTAAATCTGAAGCATCAACATTTTTTACTTGTCCGCTTGGCGTGGAATGCGCCTATAGCAAAATTTATCTACTTATTTTTTTATAATTTTAATATGGGCATTTACTTGATAACCACTTTGTGTCATCGCTTTATTTAATCAACAATTATCAAATTTCTCATTCATTCTGGTAAACAGACTTTCTCTTCTTCTTCTTTCTGTGGTTGCCTGGAAGAGATCACCGAGTAGTGATAAGGCCGCCAGTTCACATTAATTTTTTTTACTGTATTAAATATCTGTACTGTAATGTTTTAACGAAGTGTAATAAATACATAAATGAAATATGTTTGTGAAGTACTTAAAAACTACTGAATATCTCTTTATAAACGAGATAGCAGAAGATCATAGCACAAATATGCAATTCTAAGTACTCTTACTTAAGCTGACTGGCGATAAGCTTACCTAAGGGTCTGATTTATTTCATACTAAAATACCTATAACAATTAATTAAATATCCGAAAAAAATGGAATATAATTTACAACAATGACTTCATAAATAGCATCAGTCACATCAAAAAGTATTTTAATTATCTGAAAACTGTTCTAGAATACCTTATCAATATACAATAACCTTGAGGCCCTTGCCCAGCAGTGGGATCCCTACGGGCTACTAACAAAAAAAATATATAACATTTTTTCTTTCACAGAGAAGCGAACCTCCTACTCGGTGACATAATCAAGGTCACCCCCTCTTCAAAAGTGGTGGGAGATTTGGCCCAATTCATGGTTCAGAACAACCTAACAGCCGATGACGTAAGAGCTAGGGCTGAAGATCTCTCCTTCCCCAAGTCTGTGGTGGAATTCTTCCAAGGTGCCATCGGTATACCGTATGGTGGATTCCCTGAACCATTAAGGTAAGAAGAGTTTAACTTCAATACTGATATTACAAAGAAAATGGTGAGTTTATTTCATTTGTTAGAGGGTAATTAAAAGGCTTTAAAGAAAGGATTGAAAAAATATTTCTAATAGTAAGTTGCAATATGTTTCAGTGACGTTAGGAAATAACCCCAATAAATTGTCTCATGATAAAATATATGTATAGTACGCGTCATTTATGTTTAGCGATTGACGAGAATAGCTGCGCATCGGTAGAATCGCGCTCGTAATTGACGTATTGGTGCGAGAAAGACAACACGACTGGGACAACCAATCAACGCTCGCGCACCCGACGATCACGCGCCAACACCTCGATACCTTATTTTTGACTTCTGCGCAGGTTTCGTTCAGCCCCTTCGTTTCGTGACGCGTACTATAGGCTATAGCTTATAATTCATATTGTGGAACTTATAATGTAACGTAAATTTGGCAACTGTGTCTTCATACATATTAAAAAAATATGGATTTTATAATTTATTCAAATACAGCAAAGAAACCATAAACAATATAATTTAAACCTTACCAAAAACTATAATAAACACATTTTTCTTTACAGATCACAAATTCTCAAGGACATGCCCAGGATAGAAGGTAGACCAGGACAAGAGTTGCCACCCTTGGACTTTGATAAACTTAAAAAGGACTTACAAGAGTCCTATCCTGAGGTAAATTACATTAAATGTTAACGAATTTATTGTATTAAATTTGTAAGCTTAATAATAATCTACACTTTTACCTACCCTTCCTTTCTTTTGTATCATTAAGGTTTTATATTATGAATTGTTTGGAAGAAATAACTTCAAGTGATAAGGCCGCCAATAACACATACATTTAATGTATTTGTCTAGTTTTTAAGTCTCCTTGGTGTGACAAAGGGTAAAATAAAATAAATAAAAATAATATAAAAAAACGCGCTTATACCAGCCATAAATATTTCTATTGTATTACTTTAATATTTCTATCGAAACTATGAATAAAAAATATAAAAACTCTATAACTATTTTCAGGTCAACGACCAGGATGTGATGTCGGCTGCGATGTATCCGCAAGTTGCAAACGATTACTTCAGAATTCGCGACAAATACGGGCCGGTTAAACATCTCGACACTAAGACCTTCTTAGTTGGACCTACTGTAAGTATTTATAGTACGCGTCACAAATCTTTAGCGCTGAACGAAACCTGCGCTGAAGTCAAAAATAAGGTATCGAGGTAGCAGTGCGGCGCGCGGGGCGCGTGATCGTCATGTGCGCGAGCGTTGATTGGTTGTCCCAGTCGTGTTGTCTTTGAGCACCAATACATCAATTACGAGCGCGATTCTACCGATGCGCAGCTATTCTCGTCAATCGCTAAACATAAATGACGCATACTATACTTATAATAATAATTAAATTATTATTATTAATTCAATAAATACTCTTTATTAGGAATATAGGAACTGAGAAGTATGTTAAGAGTTTCTGTGCCATTTAGACATCTAGGAATGCACAATGTATAAAATCTATGTAATAAATAAAACGGAACCATTTAAATTAAGATTCTCTGATAATGAGCTGTTACGGTTGTACATATAAAATATTCCATTTGACCTAGTTTTCCTTACAAACAATATTCCCAATTTTCAATATTGTATGTAAAATTTGATGGTTCTATAGGAAATAACAACATCAAAAACGCACAACAGATTCTCAGACTTCTCAAAAGACTGTTCGTAAGAGATTTCTACCTTGAATACATATTTATATAAATTAATTTTCGTTTTATAGGTTGGCGAGACAATAGAAGTGAAGATAGAACGTGGAAAGACATTGGATATCAGGACTCTGGCTGTTTCTGAGGAAATGACAGCGGCAGGAGAGAGGGAAGTGTTCTTTGAGCTCAACGGGCAGCTCCGTTCTGTCTTCATAAGGGATGAGAAGGCTAGCCAGGTAAGTTTTATTTTCTAATAACTGCGCCCGGCGGCTCTGTTTCCGGGGAAATACCAGGATGAAAAGAATCCTATACGATAAGCCAGGGTATCATCCCATCTACATACCAAACTAAATCAGTCCAGCCGTTCGGTCCATTCTCACAAACTTTCAAATTAACAATATTAGTACGATTTTTATAAAATGCTGAAGGGAATTATATTTTAAAATGAGTGTGGCTGTGTGTTTGTTTGGAATTGTTTTAATTACAGTTAAATAATTTTTTTTCCTGTTTATGTTATGTATTTTTTTATAAATGTTTTTATTTTCTTTTGGATTCCTACTAAAACTCACATTATTATGGAGTTAGATTAAACCATATAATATAGATATAATTTTCATAGTAAGATGTATGTTTTTTTATAATAAAAACGTTTTTTTAATAGGAAATGAAAATCCATCCTAAAGCCATTAAGGGAGACAAGAACCAAGTAGGCGCGCCGATGCCTGGAACTGTTTTGAGTGAGTAAACATGTTTATTAGTAGATAAATACTTCATTATTTGCCAGATAATTATGTAAAATACTAATGCCGGAATACTAAAACACAACTTAAACCGGTCCAATTTGACAGTTCGCCATACAATTCTGTCAAAATTACGAGTCTTAAGGCGTGCTTAAATTTAATTTGCGTATGAGTATTTGGCCGTAAGAAAAATATACCTAAGACAGTCTTTGTACGTATCATACTTGCATAATAATATATGTGTGCTAATAAAAGACCGTTATCGATTCCATAGACTATAGAGTATACTTAGTGTATAAATTGTATAAAAAATATAATTGATATAACATAATACAGCATATTTATAACGTATCTGTTCTAATTATAGCAATCAAAGTAAAAGAGGGCGACAAAGTTGACAAAGGCCAGCCCATCGCGGTTCTGTCCGCCATGAAAATGGAAATGATCGTACAAGCGCCGAGAGCGGGAACCATCAAATCAGTAGAAATCACCAACGGACAGAAATTGGAGGGAGATGATCTTATCTGTACCATAGACGAATAAGTTTCTTAATTTTTTTTTATTTATGAGATGTCAATGCCATATTGACAGCTGTTGTGTGATGATACTCCGATTTGAAAATGGAACCTAAATTTAGCTCATTTCTCTATAATATGTCACGCGCGTTAAATTTAGTCATAAGCAAACTGTGTTATAGAATTCTAAATTCGATTAATCTATTCTAAAATGTCAATGTCAATGAAATGATTTGCATTTTTATAGACTCACATTAAGCATCACATGTTTTTTTTAAACCAGTCTGTGCAATGCAAAATAATAAATAAATAAAAATTTTATATATAGATATTTTTAGAATGTAGAATAGATGTAAGCACAAATGTTTATTTAATTCTTGTTTCTAGACTATTTTTAAAATTCTATATTATACATGTTTACTTCTGTTTTCTTTCCTACGTTTTTTGTACCTATTTTTATTATTGTTGCGGGCTTCCTTTTTATAGTTAGCTGTAGTTTGTTACGTATGATTGATTTTTATAATAATTATGGAATGATGAGGGTAGATTGTCAATTCGAAATTTAAAATGTGATATTAAACTATGCAATAGATTTTTGACTTAAATGCGTCAGAGTACAAACATTTTTCGATAATTAATTCATTTTAAGTTTTAAATACGTTTATACATAATACTGAAATTTTTCGAGATAAATGTTGCCATAACAATAAAAAAACATTTATTTATACTGTTTCAAAAGACATTTTTTTAATCATGTACGAAAGTCTGATGTTGCCAGTTTTTGTTATTTTTATATCGTCAAACGATTAGGTATGTAATGGTGCTCACTGTTATGATTTTGATTTGTTAATTTTGCAATTTCAAATAAATGTGTAATTAAATACTTACTTCGTTTTATTTTTCCTATATTATTACTTAAGTTAACCACACTAGGAACAAGAACCACATAATATAATGTTCATGACAAACCTGATTCAATTGTATGTATACTGAAATTAGGATTTTATTATTATTTAATTATGTTGCCATATCAATAAAAAACATTTATTTATACTGTTTCGAAAGACATTTTTTTTAATCATGTACGAAAGTCTGATGTTGCCAGTTTTTGTTATTTTTGTATCGTCAAACGATTAGGTATGTAATGGTGCTCACTATTATGATTTTTATTTGTTAATTTTGCAATTTCCAATAAATGTGTAATTAAATACTTACTTCGTTTAATTTTTCCTAAATTATTACTTCGGGTAACCACACTAGGAACTAGACCTACATATTATGTTCTTGACAAACCTGATTCGATTGTATGTATATTGAAATTAGGAATTTTGTTAAACAGACTCAGTAGTTCATCATATTATTTCTAGTCAAAATATAATATGTAAATTCAGATGGCCACATTGACAGCTTGACGGCCTGTACTTTAAAAATAATATTTGTCTGTTACATATTAATTACATAATTATATCATAAAACACTAATTATTAGACTTTCTTAAAATGTATTTTTATCTTTTCTTTATAAAATAAAATACATAGATAGACTATTGGGCATAAAATAAACAAAACAAGTGTTTATAAACTTTTATTTATTAATTATCGCAACCATAATATACTCATTACTCGTTTAGAAAACTATATTAAAGATACGTATAAACTAATCTAAATATCGATTAATCACGATAGACTATGTTATGTATAACATTCTCTATAAAGTATATAAGCCGACTATATTCATGGTACATTATATTTACAATATAAACATGGCAGTATTTTTACAACACATAGTATAATAACTAACTATGAACTACACATAAAATACATTGAAAAAAATTCAAGAAATGTCTGTAAGGAATAAAATTATTCTTTTCTCTATACATTTTGAAATTAAATTTTACATTGCACAGAGTAAGTCTTATATCACGATGATATTGTTTAATAAAAAAATTAATTGCAAAATAAGTCGGTAAGCACATTTCAACTTCATAAGACCTGAACCAATTTACATAATTCTGTATCCTGGATATGGCGATAGAGAAAAAAGTATCCATCTATCTATCTCTATTAATTTTAGTTTAGTTTTGTAACTGCATACATTATAAAAACAAAACTGAAAATATAGAAATAGAAAAGAACTAGCAAATAAACAAGTTTTTTAAGATAAACAGGAGCAAAAAACAGAATATAAATTTTGCGATTTTTTTATATACAATACATAGGTACTTATCTTTTTGATACAAGTTTTAAAACCATAGACAAAAAAAAATCGATTAACCAATCAGGTTAGACACTCGAAAATTAACAAGATTAGAAGATAAAAAAAAATATTGGTCCCACTAAGCTAACAAAAACAATCAAAAACTTTAAAAAGAAGAAAATCTTACTTATATTTTAAGTGTGCAAGTTTTTTGTATTTTTGGATGTTTACTGTCACGCAAATACTACTAAATTGATTTGGCTGAAATTTGGCATGTAGGTAGATTTATATCCCAATATTGCACCGGGAACTTCGTGGGAGAAACCGCGGAGAACGTCTAGGTAATAATAAAGTCGCATATTAAACCAACTACGCAAAAATGAGGATTTATAAAATAAATTCATTATAATGACGTTTGCTAGTACTGTTTTTGTATAAGTCTGTTGGATTTCTCTTGGTTAAATTAAACACAAAAGTTCGGGCACCATCT
>JADANM010005719.1:2433135-2457463 GCA_026213755.1 Eurema hecabe
TATTTAGAAATTTTACATTCTGAATTAATTTTAAACTTTATACTTATGTTTAAACTATTTCTGCATTTCAGATTAATAAGGACACAGCAAATTATATACAAAACAGAATAATGACATTAAATTATAAAAAAAGTGACTTCAAAGTTTAAAAAAGATGTAGTACCATATATATCAAACAAGAGTAGACAAGCACTAGTTTGTAAAGGTAATAGAAGCAGCCTGAGCAGCAGACCTTATGATTGTAGAAAATTGTGGCTTCCATTATCTTTTACCTCCTCTGAAAACAGTTATGGGAGATCAGGGTTTAAAGGATTTGTTATGATTGTTGGTCAACAAAAACTGTACACAAGTTAGACCACCAAGAATACCCATAGTGCTAAAGAGGGAGTTAAGCAATCAAAATAAATGTCCGCTTTCAGTATTCATTCATGTGTAAGCGGTAAGCGGACTTAGAGAATTTAATATGTCACTGCCGCATGCATGTATTGACCATCACTTGGTAGGCACCAAGTGCTGTGGATAGTGAATGATGTTATGCTAACAGCTTGTGGAATAATTATTTGACTGGATGTGTTAATAAAAAAGTAATTTACATATAAAAATTGTGTTTTATTTACATAATAATGGAAAAACAGTATAATACAAAAAGTGTGCACTTATTTAAGATTTCTTCACAAAATTCTTGGTCATACAGCTCATTGACTATATGACAAGATATAATATTTTGATATAATGGCCAATAGTTGGTAAAGTTCAAAAGTACACAGAAATATTATTTTTGCATGATTATAAATATTGCTTTGTAGGAAATATTTACCCAAATGAGCTGCATAATCTTCATATTGCTTAGACAGATTATGTTCCGCATAGCTATTACATTGTAATACTTTTGATGGATATTATGCTCTGGTGTTTTTTAACCTTTACAATGCATATATCTTGTTCTCTGTTTACTTGCACATATCCGGATATATATATAATATAATAGCGGAATCTTCATATGATTGCCTTTCAGATCTGTACAGAAATAATAAGGAGCTGTAAATTTTAGGTTATAAAATAGTATATTGTTATTAATCTTTTAATTTCATATATCATTGTTATTATGTAATGTTATATTATAAAAACAAACATTTATTAAATAAAATCAAAACTTATTTACCTCGCAGCTTTTCTCCCTGAGTTCAGCAGACGTACGTGAAATAGTAAATACGCGATCATATTATATGAAGCGTTAGCTTTTAGGAAAGGCTTGATTCATGGTTTTGCTTTCACAATATCAGATTCAGTCATTGTTCTTAAAGTTAGTAAACAAATACTGTACAACCGCTAATCACAATTTGTTATTCGGACAAATATTTGTTATTGAAAGTCATAATGGCGGGCGACGGCGTCTACGATTGGTCAACTTGAACTAGTTGTCACTTGTAGTTATGTATATGTCGCAGGCGAATTGTATAATCCGCTGTATTACATTACGGCTAGCCGTTTTACAAAACAGGGCCGTTTTGCAAAGCGGCGGCTATACAATCCGCCTGCGACATATATAAATTCTATGTGAGCACCAACATGACGATGTCGTCACTTGTTGTTTTAAAAATGTTGCGAGGGAATTTTAAATTAGGCATTTTTAAAGATAAAATTTCTTCATTAAATCGCAATTGATATAATTGGTAAATATACAGGCTTGTTTCTGTTGCAATGAAGATTACCAAAAAAAATATTTCGTTCAATTTGAAGTCACATGCATATACCCTATTGAATACTTTTGCAGGCAAAAAGCCGACGAATCTTACTTAGTAGGCAAAGGACTACCACCAGTAGAGGCGTATCTCAGTATCCCGGAAATAATTCGGGTTGCGAAGGAAAATGACGTCGACGCAGTCCATCCGGGATATGGATTGCTTTCCGAAAGGTACGTTTTTCTCTTTCTCTTCTTTTCTTTTATAAAGGAAGTATCATCAGTTTGAGAGAGTATCACAGTGGTAGTAGATTATAAGGATTGAAGTTTTTTATGTACTTATAGAATACTAGCTATTGCCCGCGACTCCGTTCGCGTGGACTTTCATATAAACTGTGATCCTCCCTTTCCTCCCTTACAATCCTCAAAAATTGTAGCCTATGTGTTATTCTGATGTATAAGCTATATTGTGGTAAAGTTTCATTCAAATCCATTTAGTAGTTTTTACGTGAAAGAGTAACAAACATCCATACATCCATACATCCATACATCCATACATCCATACATCCATACATCCATACTTACAAACTTTCGCCTTTATAATAGTAATAGGATAAATAAATAAAATGCCAAATTTAAGGTGACGTTACGTTGCGATGTAAAAATAAATGTTAACCTACTTGTTAACAGTGGGTATGTATGGGTAGAAAACACTCAAATTGTCAAATTAAACGATTATATTAGAAAAGATTCCTGCCACTTCAGAAACAGATGTAGGGGAAGCCAAGTAAAGTTGAACTATTAAAAAGAAAGGGCAGTTATATATTTATAGGGTTTCGATACAGGTCAGACTTCGCACAAGCGATCCTCAACGCTGGTCTTCGATTCATTGGTCCTTCGCCCAAAGTGGTCCAACAGATGGGCGATAAAGTCGCTGCCAGGAAGGCTGCTATCGAAGCCCGTAAGTCGATTTTACTTAATAAAATGCCTTATTCTCGATAGTCGACCTAACATAACATCTAATGACTCAAAGTGGGGAGCATCAATGTAGTGCACCCCTGCCCGCAGCAAAGTTCTGGGTAGCACTACTTTGATTATGGGCTGGCGTTTCTCTTACCATCAGGGAGGCGTCCAGCTTGTCTCACCACTTCATAGAATAAATAATAAAATAACAAACTAATTAGATGAATGTCAAATGTGACACTTAAGAAATCATTGCGTTAGACTACTGTTCATATTCGTAAGATTTAAACGGATTCAAATTTACAATGCTGGATAGATTAACAGGCAGGGCACATAACTGACGTTTGCCATTCATCCAATTGACTTGGTACAACCAGTACAGAATACGCTCTCTGACATATCCTTTGTTTTTAAGGTTTTGGACAAAGGTTAAGTTTCTTTAGTTTATTGCTTACACAATTTTGGAAAAGGCTATTTTAAAAATAGCAGTTCATTTATGGAATTCAACAGATACACATAGAACACACCTATTTATCGCAAATAATATCAGGCTGTATGTATCTACAGTAAATTAATAAATACTGTCTAATTCCAGAGGTCCCCATCGTCCCCGGTACAGATGGTCCTATCACAACGAAAGAGGAGGCACTCGAGTTTTGCAAGCAACATGGATTGCCCGTTATATTTAAGGTTTGTGTGATATTTTATTTAACAAATAAACTTCAATTTGAGTCACAGTACATTAATTATTTTTATATATTTAATATTTAAAGGATGTGACAGCTATTCCTTTTCTCTTTCAATTTTTCAATTTCCCTTCATGTTATAAGTTGTTTTTCGACTTACCATCAGACGTTTAATTTTGTTTTTAATTTAACACTATATTAAGCCGACCATAACAAGTAGCCGACTTCTTGCTTACTTCCTTGACATTCGTCTAATTAACTTGGTCCAGCAATATTTTTTTTTTAATTTCTCTATAAATTTTGTTGATTGTTTTATAGTATTTATGTAACACTATTTATATTAATAAGTTAAATAACATACTATATAATATATTTTATAATAATACAGGCTGCATACGGCGGCGGCGGTCGTGGAATGCGGGTAGTTAGAGAAATGAGCGAAGTAGCATCATCGTTCGAACGGGCGTCTTCTGAAGCTCTAGGCGCCTTTGGAAATGGATCTATGTTCATAGAACGATTTATTGAGAGACCTAGGCATATTGAAGTGCAATTGTTGGGTGAGTTACTAAATTGAGTAGTCTTATAATTGCGGGTACTCAGAGAAATGATTTCTGATGTCTTCTGAGGCTATAGGGAACTTGGATCACGATAATATATTAGAATAAAATAATAGGAAAAGTTTTATTTTGGAAATATTATTTTAATAATGTGTGTCGAAAATGTTATTAGACGTTTCATTAGAATTACACGTTTCCTTGCCCTTTTTTAAATAGCTACAAACATTTGGTACCCTATGCCGGAATACTGGTAACGCACCTTAAATTTAAATACAACTTAAACCGGTCCGATTTGACAGTTCGCCATACAATTCTGTTAAAATTACCGAGTCTTAAGGCGTGCTTAAATTAATTTGCGTACGAGTATTTGGCCGTAAATCTTCTATGAATCTATTTAATAAGATAAAAGTAATGTAGCGTATGTGTGTGCGTGTGTGTGTGTGTGTCTGTGTGTGGAGATACTATATATCTATAATCTATATATTTGTGTGTGTGTGTGTGTCAGGCGACAAGGCAGGTAACGTGGTGCACCTGTACGAGCGCGACTGCTCGGTGCAGCGCCGCCACCAGAAAGTGGTGGAGATAGCGCCCGCGCCCAGGCTGGACCCTGAGGTACTTTATATCTATTGACTTATTTTATTGTTACGTTGTTTTTCCGTGATTGACTCTTAAACTACAGAACCGATTTTTAATTTTTCAGGTTTTTTTTCCAAGTATAAATTCAGGAACATGTCACATTTTACTACTATGAAGTATGAACTACAGTTAATTAAAGTCGCAACTCCATTGTTTATTTATAGTCACACGGGAAAATTATATTAAAAAATATTTTAAACAAATTTTTCTTTAGACCCGTCAGCGCATGGTGGATTGTGCGGTACATTTAGCGCGGCACGTGGGCTACGAAAATGCCGGTACTGTGGAGTTCCTTCTAGATGATAAAGGCAACTTCTATTTCATTGAGGTTAACGCTAGGTGAGAATTTTTTTTTTCTATTTTAATTCTTTTAAGGGTAAAAAAATCGATTGTCTTTTAAGTTGGAGAACTGACGATTTTTGAACGTGACATCATCATAGGAGATACTGGAGGAATTGTTGCATTTTTGCCTCTTTGTCGCTTGAGGCTTGAAGTGCAAGCACTTATGGAACACCTCAGAGCGAGGTAACGCCGCATGGGTCATGTTTTTTCGGGCGTGCGGCTCTACCGAATTATTATTGTCACATTAAAAATCATTGGAATATAAACGCCTGTTAAAAGCTGTTGGAATTAACTCAAATTATAATGACATTTTAAACTTAAATGCTCAATTACAAAAGAATTCAAAAAGCATTACTGATGAGAAATCTGGTATATAGTCAGATTATTGTCTTAAAGGGTCTCAATAAGAATATTAGTAAGGGTTGATGATTTAATAATATTCAATCAAGAAGGCCTTAATATCTGGAGGAGTTCAACCCTAAAACATTATATGTATATTTTCAGATTACAAGTCGAACACACGATAACAGAAGAAGTGACCGGGATAGATTTGGTTCAATCTCAGATCCGAATCGCTGAAGGAATGACTCTACCTGAATTGGGTCTAACCCAGGACAAGATCAAAGCAGACGGCTTCGCTATACAATGCCGGGTCACTACTGAAGACCCCGCGAATAACTTCCAACCAAGTACGGGCAGGATTGAGGTGTTTAGGTGAGATTGTATTAATTTTTAAGGTCTGTGTGCGGTTTTACCCGCGTAATTCCCGTTCCCGGGGTAATGCCGGGGTGAGAAGTATCCTATGTGTTAATCCTGACGACCGCTTGGCGCAGTGGTAATACAACTGCTTTCTGCGCGAAGGGTCGTGGGTTCCCACACCGGAAAAATATATTTGTAATTTACATTTGTATTTTTCTGGGGTCTGGGTGTTGCTATGTATATTATGTATGTATTTACAAAAGAAAAGTATGTATATGTAATTTATTCCGTTATTTAGTTGCCATAACACAAGCTTAGGCTTAGCTTGGAACTAGATGGCGCTGTGTATAAATGTCCTGAAAATATTTATTTATTTATTTATTTATTTATTTATTTAATCCAGGGTATCTAACTACATACCAAATGTCAACTAAATCGATTAAAACCAGCCCATTTTTGAGTGCAAGATGAACAAACATACACATCACATTTTGCACATTTATCATATTAGTAGGATATTTTTGTACACATAATGTACGCAGCGGGTACATTAGTTCGCAATAAATTTAAAACATCCAATAACATCAAAGGGAATACTATTTACAGTTTAAATTTTAATCTTTTTCACCCTGCATAAGGTTTATTTTGATATGGCAACTATTGTAGCCGAACTAATGTATGGATTAAAACCTAAATGTGTGTCAGATCGGGCGAGGGTATGGGCATCCGTCTAGACTCTGCGTCCACGTACGCTGGAGCCATCATTTCGCCTTTCTACGATTCGCTGCTTGTTAAGGTTAGTATACTAATATTATAAATGCGAAAGTAACTCTGTCTGTCTGACTGTCTTTCCATCACGCTAAAACTACTGAACCGATTTGAACGAAATTTGGTACACGGATAGTCTAGAGCCCGAGATAAAACGTAGGCTACTTTTTTACTGGGAAAAAGGGTTATGAATTATGGAAGGGGAGGTCAAAGTTTATATGAAAGTTCATGCGGACGGAGTCGCGGGCAACAACTAGTCTTGATATAAATTAAACACACAATGTACTAGCGATCCGCTCCGGCTTCGCTCGGATATATTATGCATGTAATAAATTAAGATGTAAGCTATCATATCTTTTAAGTTTAATCAAACAGCACAAAAAATATATTTGTAATTTACATTTGTATTTTTCTGGGGTCTGGGTGTTGCTATGTAATGTATGTATGTATTTACAAAAGAAGAGTATGTATATGTAATTTATTCCGTTATCTAGTTGCCATAACACAAGCTTCGGCTTAGCTTGGAACTAGATGGCGCTGTGTATAAATGTCCTGAAAATATTTATTTATTTATTTTAAGCTTTAAAATAACATAAAAAGAAAATTTAAAGTTTTTATTGAAATATTAATTATTGAACCAACAAACCAGGTAATTTCGCACGCATCAGACCTGTCGGCGTCCGCTGCGAAGATGAACAGAGCGTTGAAAGAATTCCGCATCCGAGGAGTCAAAACTAATATTCCCTTCTTACTCAATGTATTGGAGAACCAGAAGTTCCTTAATGGTAAGTTTTGTTTATACAGCGTGTTCTTTGATGTCCGTTATTTTATTAAAATTTTGTCCTACGATCTTACCCGCATTTTTCATGTTTAAGATATTTAAATAAAGGAATAAGGACTTAAAATTGTGCACTTTAAACTATGCACGAAAACAACAACTTTTATATAGATTGTTTAAATAATTTTTCAAATTTTTATTTATTTCTAACTTCATTTCCAAATGACATAGCTTATGAAGTTCGTAGTCTATTTATTAAATGTATAAGACTCCAATAATCATTCCAATATTTACTTCTAGCAAGCATACGTTGCAAATAGTACAATTAGGTATAATAAGCCTTTATTCAGACAACTATTTTCTTTAATACAATATTTACAGTCATTGACTCGACTCGACACCGTCAATAGTGTCTTTTTGATAAAATTATCAAAGAACTCCTCTAATTCCCTTCAATCTATGCAGTTTGTCGCCAATCTTGTTCAGAACTCTCTGGCTGTAGATTTTAACCTGTCTTAATAATTAAATTCGGTATATTACAAGTTTTAAATACTCATGTATATGCTTTACAGGCGCAGTAGACACATACTTCATAGATGAGAACCCTCAACTGTTCATGTTCAAAGCCTCCCAGAACAGAGCTCAAAAGATCCTCAACTACTTGGGCTATGTACTGGTCAATGGACCAGCTACCCCGCTCGCTACAGACATACCACCGGCCAATGTTAAACCATACATACCACCTGTACCACTCGGTAAGTATCGCTACATATAAAAGAAAAAATAAATAAAATCACCCTGTATTTCATTTTGAAAAAAATCATATTAACGAAATAAGAACATCTTGTATTCCATTTTGAAAAAAAATCATGTTAAAGAAATTAGAACATACTGTATTTCATTTTGGAAAAAAAAATATTTAAAGTAAAAATCACCCTGTATTGTTTTGACGTTTTAATAATTGGATTTAACAATTTGTGGGATTTTGTTTTTAATAATGCTAATATTTTCCGTAAAAAAATCTC
The DNA here is from genome assembly GCA_026213755.1 of Eurema hecabe. Classification (NCBI taxonomy): domain Eukaryota; kingdom Metazoa; phylum Arthropoda; class Insecta; order Lepidoptera; family Pieridae; genus Terias; species Terias hecabe. Next base: position 2,441,271 of record JADANM010005719.1, read on the forward strand.
ATAAAATATAATATCCCCAATACCTGGTGAGAAATAATGCATATAGACTTGGTAATGATTTGCACATTTAATATTTCGTGCGAAAGAGATAACAAACAGACATACTCTATATGCATTATTTAATTAGGTTTTGTGTTTTACTAACTGTATTAATTAAATGTTTCTTTATCATCTTTTTTTCATGTTTCTATATTATAAGTATTTTCTTCTAAATTTATAATAAGTCCATCATTTTAGGCGTGACAATATTTTGAACAAGATAATTGATTTCATATTATAAAAAATATATAAAAGATATACATATAAAAAAATGAATTTCCAGCCCGCCACGGGTACGGTAGGTGTAACTGACGCTTCGAGCCTCTCGATGTTTTTTGAACACGCTGTATACTTGCATAAGTAATTATTATTTGCGTCCTAGGTGCTATGTATCGCCTCGTCCGAGCTGTTACGTTTTATAATCTTTTTTACTTTAATTTGATGTTTTTGATCTGTCTGACATTAATTTGGCGTTTTGGGGCATTAATTGACATTAATCCATATTCCATTTTACGTTAATTTAATGTTCAATAATAAATAAATAAAAATGTATACACCAACGATCGTTGTAGCCAACTAAATAAATCATAACTATCGACTTACAAAGACATGTCTTTTGCCAAATTTTGTTTGGTTGAACGAACCTTCCATTAAAAAGCCGCTATCAATGCAATATTTCAAACTTCCATTTTTGACTTCTTCCTTTATACAAAGGTCCTCTCTTTTTTTCTTTTTTTATAGGTAGGCAACGCATTTGCGCCAGCGAATACAATATGATTCTTTACAGCTAAGAATTTAGGGAACACTCATAATCTAAATATATATTATAATAAAATGTCAAATTAGAAAGCGTCCACTTTACCCTGGGTTGCGTAACTAATTATTATCAAACACCAACGCATCATTAACTGCCATAATGGGATTTATTTATAAGTGCACAGCGCATACATTATAAGCACTTTGTCATTTTTTTTGTTTTTCCCTTCCTTCAGACCTTTCACCAGAGGCGATAAAAACCCAGGAATTGACTGGTGAAAATACAGGTACGTTGCTCTTTGCATATTATATCATTGTTCCTTAGGTTTACTTCGGGTTGTAACTTGTAATAGAGTCCATATTCTATTTCCTTTTTATTTGTGATACTTTTAATGTGAGTTAGTCATTTTTCATGTAGTCTGTGTGTGACAATTATGGATTCTATATTTCTTACACAATTTATTTAAAAAATTGGAGGCTAAAATGGTGTGTATTATTCATATAAAGTCATATAGATTTTCCGTGTTAGAATAGTCAATAGGTACCTATTAAGATTCTTTTGTTTTGATATTGAGAGTAGAATGAGTTGCACAATGTGTGAGCTTGTTGTTTTAGTTTTTTCTACATAAACCTGCATGTTTTTTATTAATTCACTCATACTAGATAACGACACAACTAAAATAGATTTAACAGTTTTAAAAGCACTTAATTTTTCTTTGGAACCTGCGTCACAGTTATCTGTCACCGTGTGATATTTTACTGTTTCTTTCATATTATTTAGTTATTTTCTTTATTATAACATTTTCTTGTGCACAGATTATTAAACTACCTACTAGTGAAATCTCAAGCGATACTTGCCTTACATTTATTCCCAAAACTAAGCGATCTAATTCTCCAACAGTGGTCAAACCCCCCAAGGGATTCAAACAGATCCTAGAGGAGGGGGGGCCGGAAGCATTCGCGAAGGCTGTTAGGAATCGCAAGCAATTGTTACTAATGGATACTACATACAGAGATGCTCATCAGTCGTTGTTGGCTACAAGAGTGAGGTCTCACGACCTGCTGGCTGTGGCGCCATATGTAGCGCATAACTTTAGTGGACTATACTCGCTGGAGAATTGGGGAGGGGCTACATTCGATGTGGCTTTAAGGTAAATTATTTTATGTCTGTTTTTTTAATGGAGATTATAATTGCTACCTTTAATGTATGTACATAAGCTAGATAAGTTTACATTTTTTTTGAACTTCAGTGTACATGAAATACATGGAAAACTACCCATATGTCGGGAAATTATTGATCCCCTCATTCTTAGATTTAATCTTGTTACTTTTTATAATCTGCGAATTGTTTAATCATAATTCGAATACCGATTAATTTTGGAAAAAAAATCGCCTTCCAACACCCTGCTAATAAACAGCCGATCTTTTTTTTGTTACTTGTAATTTTTTTTTAATATTTTCTATGTTTTGATTTTGTTCACGTCTGTAACTGGCTTACAAACCACCCATTTTTCGTAAAGTGTATTTTTTTCTGTTTCTTGATGTTGGTGTGTCGTGATAAATAAATAAATATTTTATAATTTCAGGTTCTTGCACGAATGCCCGTGGGAGCGGCTGGAGGACATGCGTCGTCTGATCCCCAACATCCCGTTCCAGATGCTGCTGCGTGGAGCTAACGCTGTCGGCTACACCAACTATCCGGACAACGCCGTCTTTAAGTTCTGTGAAATGGCGGTGAGTAACATCAAATACGACAACTATATTTGAAAAAAAAATTAGATTCTCTGTTGGTAATATAAATACACGTTTTTTTTTGGGAGGGGGGGCAGGCAGTCTTAAATCTCACTACATAATATAATGTATACATATTAGTGGCCGTTTCTTTTCTAAAACAATAGGCATAACCTTCCTTGCTAACTTTTCTAATTTAACTAAATAATTTAAAACTATAACAGGTGCTAAAGCGAGCCGATATCAATTTTTTTCTTATAACTAGTTATTAACTGTATTATTTTCAGCGTCATCGTAAGATATTATAAAAATAACGAGATTTGACAATTTACTTCTTTCATCCAGATTTAAATCAGATAATAAAAATTACCCAAAAAAAACCCACACACAACTAAAACAATCAATCCTTATATTCCAGGTAAAATCCGGCATGGATATATTCCGTGTGTTCGACTCCCTGAACTACTTACCGAATCTGATAATCGGTATGGAAGCAGCGGGCAAAGCCGGGGGCGTGGTCGAAGCGGCCATATCGTACACGGGCGACGTTTCCGACCCTAACAAGACCAAATATAACCTCAAGTATTACGTGAACTTGGCAGATGAGCTGGTGAAAGCTGGTACCCATGTGCTGGGTATCAAGGATATGGCTGGATTGTTGAAGCCTCAAGCTGCTGAGTAAGTTAGAATCTCTATTTAATCTAGCCTGGTAAATATTGTATTAAGTGAACTTGGCGGACCAGCTGGTTAAGGCTGGGACACATGTGCTGGGTATCAAAGATATGGATGTATTGTTGAAGCCTGCATCACATCAGGCCTGCAGGCACATTATTTTGCCTGCATGCTTTAACAAAAAAAGAAGTTAAAAAAGTCTTATACAACAACACTACAAAAGTAGATTTTGTAATGTTTGTCAATAAATATGTTTTTATTAACACGCATTTATTAGCTTCCCATGCAAGAATTTTTTTTAATCTTAATTTGACTCACGTCCCGGTCTTTGTTTAGTATAAAATTCTGTACAAGCTCTGAGTTCTGATGACAATACATGACTAGCTAAGAAACGTCACTACAAATCCAATATGGCGGGCGTCTACAAGGTGTTTCTGGAATATAGTCATTTAGGGTTAAATAATAATAGTTAATATTATTATTTAACCCTAAATGACTATATTCCAGGCTACTAATATCGGCGATCCGGGAGCGGCACCCGCACGTGCCGCTGCACGTGCACACGCACGACACGTCGGGCGCGGGCGTGGCGGCCATGCTGGCGTGCGCGCGCGCCGGCGCCGACGTCGTGGACGTGGCCGTCGACGCCATGTCCGGCATGACCAGCCAGCCCAGCATGGGCGCGCTCGTCGCATCGCTGCAGGGCACGCCGCTGGACACTGGTGAGATGTACTCACACACACACACGGATACGTACACATACAGACATACCCACCAAACGGTTCTGATGAACTATATACTAGCCCAGACTCGCTCTCAAACTCATATATACATGTACATATACTCACACACACACACACACACAAACGTATCTATAGAAACTACATACACACATGCACAGATTAGGTAATAATAGTAAAGACAAATTTATATTTTATACGTACACACACAGATTTGCACACAAACATAGGTATACGCTTACGCATGCTTACCAACACACACATGGGATGCAAATAAAACGGTAATGTTTAAGTAGCAGTAGTATTTAATAGATCGAGTAATAATTTAATATTAAGACATTTTACACAATTATCTAAATAATTAGCTTAAGTGTTAACTTATTATTGATAAAAATGATTCTAAAAATCTTATTATTCTTTGCAAGTATATTCAAACATTTATTATAGTATAATTTCTAAAAACCCAACCTAATATATTATATAAATCATTAATTCGATACGAACTGTTTGTCTGTGCGCCAGCTTTACATTATGTCCATTTGCCAACGATTCCACTCCATTAACATTGATGCACCACTCACCGCAACGCAACGCAACCCTTTCTTCAAATGCCCGAAAAAACGCACATTATTTGGTCATCGATTCTTTGACTATAGGGGCCCATTCATATACAACAAAATAAATAGAATCAAGAATATTTATAACGCCTCTAGACACAAACTAAAAAAACGCATCACGGAAATCTTGTTAGGTCTTGACTATGCCCAGACGGAGTCTATCTTGACTTATATCTAATTTTCCGATTGGAACTACTTCCAATACAACGACTACTCGTAAGTGGGTAAAGTTGTCTAATTATGTGTAGTGTATATGTATGCATGTATATGTATGTGAATGTATATTATAAATACTATATATATAACCCTACCAAATCGCCTGCAAACATACATGTGCGCAACTCATTTGTTTCATTTCTCATACATCTCAACACTCACACAACACACAACACACACACACACACACTTTCTCTCATATGGCTATATACTGTTTAACGTTGAATTAATTTGTTTGTAAATTTTAAATCTAAAAACACTGTGTATTTTAAATTTTAAGTACAGAAGAGACTAGTCACCCACAACACAGGGTATCCTAGTGTGGGGACTAGAGATCATCATCATACAACATATTTCATAAGTTTTATTGTAAAATTAGCTAGAGTGTTTATTGTATTTGTGTTATTATTATTAAATAAAAAAAATTATTATTATTATTATTATTCCTAGGTATTCCCCTCCAAACGGTATCCGAATACTCCGCCTACTGGGAGCAGGCACGCACTCTGTACGGACCGTTCGAATGCACAGCCACTATGAAATCTGGCAACGCCGACGTCTACATCAACGAGATCCCCGGAGGACAGTACACTAACCTCCAGTTCCAAGCCTTCTCGCTCGGGCTGGGTAGCCAGTTCGAAGCTGTCAAGAAGGCTTACAGGTATGGCAACATTTTGGATAATTTGTCTCTTTAATGTGGCAATATAATGTTGCGTTGATATTGTAAACTGAACTTGCTAATGGGGTGGACCCGACTGCTGAGATACAGTATTTTTACTAGTTCAGTAGTCGGGACCACAATTATATCTGATGTTAATGATAATCTGTTAATATTAATGATTAATGATTAAAATGATTAAATGATTAAAAATGAAATACTTGATTTGATAGCCATTAGGTACTATCGCTTTATAATCAAAATTTATCATTTATAAATATGCAATTCTAAGGACTATAACTTGGCCAGAGTGGCCATTTTATGACTGTAAAAATGACTTATGTGTTTATTATTATTACATTATTTAATACAAAATACCTATAATAGATATGTCTAGTAAAAAAAGCAGAAGATGATGTCAATTCCAAATAACTATGCTAAACGTTATAAAACCTTACAACTATGATGACTACTTAAATAGTCTTACTTTAATCAATATAAAAATACTTAATCAATTCTATCTAACTAATCTTCTTATCTAAAAGCTCAGTTAAGCAACCTTATCTATATATTATAACTTTTTTTTTCACAGAGAAGCGAATCTCCTGCTCGGTGATATAATCAAAGTCACCCCCTCTTCAAAAGTGGTGGGAGATTTGGCCCAATTCATGGTTCAGAACAACCTAACAGCCGATGACGTAAGAGCTAGGGCTGAGGATCTCTCCTTCCCCAAGTCTGTGGTGGAATTCTTCCAAGGTGCCATTGGTATACCGTATGGTGGATTCCCTGAACCATTAAGGTAAGAAGAGTTTAACTTCAATACTGATATTCTAAAGTAAGTGGTGGGTTAGTTACATTTGTTAGAGGGTAATTAAAGGGCTTTAAAGAAAGGATTGAAAAAATATTTCTAATAGTAAGTTGCAATATGTGTCAGTGACATTAGGAAATAACCCCAATAAATTGTCTCATGATAAACTATAATAAGATTATAATTTATATGAAACTTATTGTGTAACGTCAAAATTGGCAACTGTGACTTCATACATATTAAAAGTTTATGGATTCTAGAATTTATTCAAATATAGCAAAGAAACCATAAACAATTTACATAGAACCTGACCTAAAACTATAATAAACACATTTTTCTTTTCAGATCACAAATACTCAAGGACATGCCCAGGATAGAAGGTAGACCAGGACAAGAGTTGCCACCCTTGGACTTTGATAAACTCAAAAAGGACTTGCAAGAGTCCTATCCTGAGGTAAATTACATTAAATGTTAACGAATTTATTGTATTAAATTTGTAAGCTTAATTATAATCTACTCTTTTTACCTACCCTCCTTTCTTTTGTATCAAGGTTTTATATTATGGTTGCCTGGAAGAAATAACTTCAAATGATAAGGCCGCCAATTACACATAAATTTAATGTATTCGTCTAGTTTTTAAATCTCCTTGGTGTGAGAAAGGGTAAAATAAAATAAATAAAAATAATATAAAAAACGCGCTTATTTATATTTTATTACTTTAATATTTGTAAAGAAACTATGAATAAAAAATATAAAAACTCTATAACTATTTTCAGGTCAACGACCAGGATGTGATGTCGGCTGCGATGTATCCGCAAGTTGCAAACGATTACTTCAGAATTCGCGACAAATACGGTCCGGTTAAACATCTCGACACTAAGACCTTCTTAGTTGGACCTACTGTAAGTATTTATAGTACGCGTCACGAATCTTTAGCGCTGAACGAAACCTGCGCAGAAGTCAAAAATAAGGTATCGAGGTAGCGGCGAGGCGCGCGGGGAGCGTGATCGTAGGGTACGCGAGCGTTGATTGGTTGTCCCAGTCGTGTTGTCTTTGAGCACCAATACGACAATTACGAGCGCGATTCTACCGATGCGCAGCTATTCTCGTCAATCTCTAAACATGAATGACGCGTACTATAATTATTAAATTATTATTATTAATTCAATAAATACTCTTTATTAGGAATATAGGAACTGAGAAGTATGTTAAGAGTTTCTGTGCCATTTAGACATCTTAGAAATGCACAATGTATAAAATCTATGTAATAAATAAAACTGAACCATTTAAATTAAGATTCTCTGATAATGAGCTGTTACGGTTGTACATATAAAATATTCCATTTGACCTAGTTTTCCTTACAAACAATATTCCCAATTTTCAATATTGTATGTAAAATTTGATGGTTCTATAGGAAATAACAACATCAAAAACGCACAACAGATTCTCAGACTTCTCAAAAGACTCTTCGTAAGAGATTTCTACCTTGAATACATATTTATGTAAATTAATTTTCGTTTTATAGGTTGGCGAGACAATAGAAGTGAAGATAGAACGCGGAAAGACATTGGATATCAGGACTTTGGCTGTTTCTGAGGAAATGACAGCGGCAGGAGAGAGGGAAGTGTTCTTTGAGCTCAACGGGCAGCTCCGTTCTGTGTTCATAAGGGATGAGAAGGCTAGCCAGGTAAGTTTTATTTTATAACTGCGCCCGGCGGCTCCCGTTTCCGGGGGAATACTGGGATGAAAAGAATCCTATACGATAAGCCAGGGTATCATCCCATCTACATACCAAACTATCTCGGTCCAGCCGATCGGTCCATTCTCACAAACTTTCAAATTAACAATATTAGTATGATTTTTATAAAATGCTGAAGGGAATTATATTTTAAAATGTGTGTGGCTGTGTGTTTGTTTGGAATTGTTTTAATTACAGTTAAATAATTTTTTTTCCTGTTTATGTTATGTAATTTTTTATAAATGTTAATGTGTTATTTTTTTTGGATTCCTACTAAAACTCACATTATTATGGAGTTAGATTAAACCATATAATAAAGATATAATTTTCATAGTAAGATGTATGTTTTTTTATAATAAAAACGTTTTTTTAATAGGAAATGAAAATCCATCCTAAAGCCATTAAGGGAGACAAGAACCAAGTAGGCGCGCCGATGCCTGGAACTGTTTTGAGTGAGTAAACATGTTTATTAGTAGATAAATACTTCATTATTTGCCAGATAATTATGTAAAATACTAATGCCGGAACGCAACTTTAAGTACAACTTAAACCGGCCCGATTTGACAGTTCGCCATATAATTCTGTCAAAGTTACGAGTCTCAAGGCGTGCTTAAATTAAATTTGCGTATAAGTATTTGGCCGTAAGAAAAATATACCTGAGATAGTCATTGTACGTATCATACTTGCATAATAATATAATATGTGTGCTAATAAAAGACCGTTATCGATTCCATAGACTATAGAGTATACTTAGTGTATACTCTATAGTCTATGGAATTGTATAAAAAATATAATTGATATAAAGTAATACAGCATATTTATAACGTATCTGTTCTAATTATAGCAATCAAAGTAAAAGAGGGCGACAAAGTTGACAAAGGCCAGCCCATCGCGGTTCTGTCCGCCATGAAAATGGAAATGATCGTACAAGCGCCGAGAGCTGGAACCATCAAATCAGTAGAAATCACCAACGGACAGAAATTGGAGGGAGATGATCTTATCTGTACCATAGACGAATAAGTTTCTTAATTTTTTTTTATTTATGAGATGTCAATGCCATATTGACAGCTGTTGTGTGATGATACTCCGATTTGAAAATGGAACCTAAATTTAGCTCATTTCTCTATAATATGTCACGCGCGTTAAATTTAGTCATAAGCAAACTGTGTTATAGAATTCTAAATTCGATTAATCTATTCTAAAATGTCAATGTCAATGAAATGATTTGCATTTTTATAGACTCACATTAAGCATCACATGTTTTTTTTAAACCAGTCTGTGCAATGCAAAATAATAAATAAATAAAAATTTTATATATAGATATTTTTAGAATGTAGAATAGATGTAAGCACAAATGTTTATTTAATTCTTGTTTCTAGATTATTTTTAAAATTCTATATTATACATGTTTACTTCTGTTTTCTTTCCTACGTTTTTTGTACCTATTTTTATTATTGTTGCGGGCTTCCTTTTTATAGTTAGCTGTAGTTTGTTACGTATGATTGATTTTTATAATAATTATGGAATGATGAGGGTAGATTGTCAATTCGAAATTTAAAATGTGATATTAAACTATGCAATAGTTTTTTGACTTAAATGCGTCAGAGTACAAACATTTTTCGATAATTAATTCATTTTAAGTTTTAAATACGTTTAAACGTGGCAAAATTGTGGCAACACAGCACTGCCATTTCACCAAAAATAGAATAGAATATGTTTAAACATAATACTGAAAATTTTCAAGATAAATGTTGCCATATCAATAAAAAAACATTTATTTATACTGTTTCAAAAGACATTTTTAATCATGCACGAAAGTCTGATGTTGCCAGTTTTTGTTATTTTTAAAACGTCAAACGATTTAGGTATGTAATGGTGCTCACTGTTATGATTTTTATTTGTTAATTTTGCAATTTCCAATAAATGTGTAATTAAATACTTACTTCGTTTAATTTTTCCTAAATTATTACTTCGGGTAACCACACTAGGAACTAGACCTACATATTATGTTCTTGACAAACCTGATTCGATTGTATATGTATATTGAAATTAGGAATTTTGTTAAACAGACTCAGTAGTTCATCATATTATTTCTAGACAAAATATATGTAAATTCAGATAGCCACATTAAACAGCCTGACGACCTGTACTTTAAAAATAATATTTGTCTGTTACATATTAATTACATAATTATATCATAAAACACTAATTATTACACTTTCTTAAAATGTATTTTTATCTTTTCTTTATAAAATAAAATACATAAACAGACTATTGGGTATAATATAAACAAAACAGGTGTTTATAAAATTTTATTTATTAATTATCGCAACCATAATATACTCGTTTAGAAAACTATATTAAAGATACATTTAAACTAATCTAAATATCGATTAATCACGATAGACTATAAAGTATATAAGCCGACTATATTCATGGTACATTATATTTACAATATAAACATGGCAGTATTTTACAACACATAGTATAATAACTAACTATGAACTACACATAAAATACATTGAAAAAAAATTCAAGAAATGTCTGTAAGGAATAAAAATTATTCTTTTCTCTATACATTTTGAAATTAAATTTTACATTGCACAGAGTAAGTCCATAAGTCTTATATCACGATGACATCTATTTTAATAATTTAAGTGCCTTTCTTCGTGCATTAAACATATTGTTTAATAAAAAAATGAATTGCAAAATAAGTCGGTAAGCACATAACTTCATAAAAGCTGAACCAATTTACATAATTCTGTATCCTGGATATGGCGATAGAGAAAAAAGTACCCATCTATCTATCTCCATTAATTTTAGTTTTGTTTTCTAATTGCATACATTATAAAAACAAAACTTAAAATATACAAATAGAAAAGAACTAGCAAAAAAAAAGTTTTTTGAAGATAAACAGGAGTAAAAAGCAAATAAATATTGCGATTTTTTATATACAATACATAGGTACTTATCTTTCTGATATAAGTTTTAAAACCATAGACAAAAAAAATCGATTAACCAATCAGGTTAGACACTCGAAAATTAACAAGATATTGGTACGTAAAAAAAAATATTGGTCCCACTAAGCTAACAAAAACACAAATCAAAAGCTTTAAAAGGAAGAAAATCTTACTAATATTTTAAGTGTACAAGTTTTTTGTATTTTTGAATGTTTACTGTCACGCAAATACTACTAAATTGATTTGGATGAAATTTAGCAAGGAGGTAGATTTATATCCCAATATTGCACCGGGAACTCCGTGGGAGAAACCGCGGAGAACGTCTAGGTAATAATAAAGTCGCATATTAAACCAACTACGCAAAAATGATGATTAATAAAATAAATTCATTATAATGACGTTTGCTAGTACTGTTTTTGTATAAGTCTTGATAAAATAGATTTTGAAAATTAATATTATAACGTCCGTTTAAATTTCCCGATAATTTTGTCTTTTATGAAAACGTATAATAAAAAAAAACTTCCGAATTTTACGAAATACTTTTAAATTACTCAACGAGATCAATTTATATTCTTTTAACATATTTACAAGACTTTTTAAGTAAATTTTAAATCTAGAACAGTCGATTGATGTCAAAAATTTAGTTTAAAATAAAATTTTATAGGTACCTTAATACCTACTTCATTATTTAGTTACATAATATGTTACATTATATTTGAGAACATTTTTCGACAGATTATAATCCGTCGGTATTAACAATTTTGCTGTAACGTGAACATACATAATATTATAGTCTTATTTGTATAGTACATAATTGTATTACAAACAAAACTCTCTTATTTCATTTACATTACTTTAACTTACATTACGCATAATGTATTATACAAAATTACAATCTGCAGTACAAATTCATATGTTTTACAGGGCCGCGCCATCCATATGTGCGAAGTGTGCGGTACACTCAGGCGCCAAAAACATTAGGGCCACCTAAATTATTTTTGTTACCTAAATTATTGTTTTTGTTGTCGTCAAATATCGATTAGAGATGCCACGAATAGTGAATTGGCCGAATACCGAATATTCGGCTACGCTGTCGGCCGAAGCGCCGAATATTCGGCGCCGAATGTTCGGCGCGAAGTACATGCTTCATAGGGGTGCATTATCTGGAATAAGACAAGTTGTTTTTCTCGCTGCGTTCGCGCTGCAGGCGACGACAGCGTGCGAGCGCGGCGGGATGCATGCAAATATTGTTTGTATTTGTTTCGTTTGCGAGTAAGTCGGGTCACGGAGCGCTTTTAAGTATATAAGTAATACGTAAAGTGAAATTTAATTACTGTTTTGCTAAGAAGTTTGTTGACACTTTTTTCGTCAAATGGCTTATAAAATGGATAATAAAAAATAGCCCATATAGGAATGTTAGCGTTTATAGTGAGAGGTTATTTTCTGAGGCTGGTAACGTTTACGATGATAAGCGCAATCGTCTGCGAACGAAAATGCCGAAAAGCTCGTTTTTATCCATCACAACTTACCACTGATTAATTTTAACTACTAGAATGTTGTAATTTGGAAATAGGTACATAATTTTGAGTAAAATAACGTGTCTTTATTTACATGATTTGCTATTCGGTATTCGGCCGAATAGTACGTACTATTCGGCCGAATACCGAATAGCAAAAAAAATGGCCGAATAGGCCGAATACCGAATAGTTGCCGAATATTCGTGGCATCTCTAATATCGATAAGTAGGTAAAATAGGCGGAATAGAGACCTTGTAAACAACAAAACTAATACATTCGACAAGTCTCTCAATATTTATAATATTCGTTAAAAAATTAAATTCGTTTTTAATGAAGATTCGTTAAAAAAGAGGCGCTTCATAGGATCTGCACACACTACACAGGCGCTACCGGTGGTTGGCGCGGCCCTGTATGTTTTCTATTACTTTTAGTATACTAAAACGTCAAATAAATTCAAACAAAATATGGGCAACTTACATAGAATTATAATCTACAGTGATTGTAGCTTCATTTATAAGGCTCAGTAGCAGCTCCAATAGTTTCACTGAAAACAACATTTATCATTAAATTCGTAAATACAATAATTACATAGAATAATATAAAACAAAATCACTTTCTTCTGTCTGCCCATCTGTATGCTTAAATTTAATATTACGGGACCAATTTTCATGCATTCTTCTTTATCAGATGGAGTACTTACTCTAGGACCCAAAGTATCCATTGAGAAATATTTATCTTACTGTTATCATCATTTAATCATATCATTTTTTATCTTAATAACAACATTAAAAAAAAAACTCACCTCAATCCAAATCTCCGGGATCTTGCAACAATTTCTTATCAATTAAAGTAACACTGAAACTTTCACTTATTTCCGTCACTTCACTGTTGAGGTCACTTTTCTTGAGCGTGTCATATTTCTTTTCATCTTCGAGATCATTGATTGAAGTCACTGAGTTTTGGTCGCTGAGACTCAGACTGGAATCTGCGTCTTCACCGTAGCATCTCCTCTTGTGGTCAGAAGGAAAGTTGTGGTAGGAATGTTCTACCCGAATGGCTTGCATTGTGTTGCTGAAAATATTATTTAAAGATTGCAAAATTTTTCTAATTTAAACTTAGACTTGGTTAGAATATTAACATGTAATTAATTTCTAGTGATTTGATTTGTTGTATAACACTGGTTCTTTGCTTCATGCAAAGTCATATATTGGGCCAATAAAGTTTTAATAATCTTTTCCGAAATTAGTTTTTTATTTTACCTAGGCTGTATATAAAATCGTAAGTTTCGTCTTATAGAACTCTCGACATATCTCGTCATACTATAACAAAACAGAAAACTGTTGAAATTAAATAGAACTATTACCTTGTTTTCCTTAAAACAGGCCGCCCCATCTCCACTTGTAGCTCTAAAGAATATAACTTTGCCAATGACTCTAATTTCTCCTTTTCTTCTGGATCCTGAAGGCTTGGCAACTTCAACTCGGTCTGACACGAGTCTTGCAGGAACCTAGACAGTTGTTCATTTGCTGCACTCAGTATTAAAAACCCGGGTCTTTCTTCTCTTATTCTCCGACAACCTGCCCGTATTTCCCGAACTTCAGTAACTGCTGCATTTCCTAATGAATGTTCACTGTAGTAGTGGTCACTTTGAGGCGACTTCTCACTCAGGTTGAGATCACTCGACGACGTTTTCTGTAGCGTGAAATTTTTCCTTGGCGTCTGAATGAACTCGCCTTTGCCCTCAGTCTTCTCTTGAAACGCTTGAAAGGAATGAAAAAACGTTTCGTCAGCGTTCTGGCCTGACCCACCGGCGTTTTTAATATCACTGAAGGTCGAAAAGGACGAGTGCGGTAAAACTTCTTTGGCCTCCCTTAAATCATCATCATCGACGTCGACTATAGTCTTTGAATCGGACATCATTGCGTCATCGTCGTTTCCCGAATCGACTTTTGCCCGTTTCTTCTTATATCTATTCTTGGAGCCCGCCCAAGAGTTCTTCGTTTGTATATTCTCTTTTTTCAACCTCTTCGGAGGAGGCATGTTGCTTATAGATTTCGTGCAGTTGTTATTTACAGATTTCGAGGATTTAAATGTTAGGCTTTTGTTGAAAACTTTCAGTTCTTCTATGCCAGGCCAGTCTGTTAGTTCATCATCGCCTTCTCTATCGCTGTCATTAACAGCGCCATCTGAATCACTGCTGCTTAAAGAACTGCTTTCATTCCCACAATCCATGCCACCAATATTGTCATCAAAATGTAAAGGATTCCTCAAGGAGTTTGGTGAATGTGACTTATTCAGCACTTTGATTTTTCTATTATATTTCCCATCTCCATTATTGTAACTACATGATGGCTTAAAGAATGGAGGTAAATCAGTTGTGATTTTGTAACCAGTCACTTTTGATAGAGTGGGTATTCCGTTCTTGGAATTTTTGTAAACAAAGTTAAAGCTTGAGCTGCCCGGTAGCGACGGAGTATTTGTGAATGTTGACAGTTTTAACTCATCCGAGTTTTGTGATTTAAGTACAATCTTCCCTGGTTGTAATAGAGACTCTTTTCTTTTCTTCTCTTCGTGTTTCTTGGACTTGAAGTCATTTCTGAAGAATGAAGATTTAGATGAACAGCCTCCACTGAAGGATCTTTCTCTCATTTCACATGCATCACCTTTATCTCTGTGCGACCATTTCCGCTTTCCACAGAAGGCATTTCTGTAAGAAAAAGTAAGAATAAACGAATTTTATTTAGTATTAATCATATTGCTCAATCATGATATAATAATTTTTTACCTTTCTGGTTTGTGTTTAACATGAATAGACGTTGATAGGCCTGCTGTCTGTATGTTAGCTGGGAGTACATTCGGCTGGAACATAATACTTTATATAAAAACTACTATAAACCTAATTTACATATGTGAGTCTTTTTAATATGTTCATAATCGAGAGTACTGTTTGCACGATAAAAAATACAAAAAAAATGTGAGACTTAAAATTTTATGGAAGTTCGTAAAATTTAATAATTAAACATAAATATGTATAATACCTCTGTACTAATGCTAAGTATCTCTATAGGTGGTGAATGCTTCCCATCCACATAATCAACCGGCATCTTTTTAAACTTGCGTTTTCTCCTCGTATTAGGAGGTCTTGTGGGAGAAAAGTTTTCATTGAAGGAATCAGATTCAAAATTGCCGATTTGGCAGTAATGTCTTGATTTCATGGTGGATGGGTGTACATGGACATGAGGATCATCGGAATCAGATAATGGTTGTGTAATAAGGGGTGCTTGCGGTGGACTGCTGGAACTGCCATCATCTACTAGGCTGACTGTTACTGCGGCTGCTGAAAAAAGAGCATGTTTCTATATTACTTCAATAAAAGCTTTATATTACATACAAATTAGGTTCTATTAAAACTAAGTTTATAATTCCTCAATTTTATTAAATTCTTTTGATGGACATAAACCTTTAAAATAGATTATTGACATTACATTGACTTCTTAATTCTTGAAGTAAAATATTAAATTTTATTTTAGATAACTATTTAATATTATTAATCATAAAAAGCTACTTTAATCCATATTATGTTTTATGATATTTTAACATTGTGTAAGATAAGAGACTTATAGAGAGATAACTTATTTACATGAATATTTAATCAGTATAATATATCATCAGTGTAAGTATATATTTTGTATATATAAGGATATTCTTCATTTTAAAATAATATATAGAAGTGAATGAAAA
>JADANM010005719.1:2463956-2477485 GCA_026213755.1 Eurema hecabe
GACCTGCTCTACGCTTATACCAAGCTTGTATGCGCAAACTTGTGCCGCTTTTGTGTTAAGACCTTGTCCCATTTCAATACCTCCAGTAGTCACTGTAACTGTCCCATCCCGATATATGGAAACTAAAGCTGAGTAATTCTTATAATATTCCACAGGGAAAAGCATAACCGCTATTCTTATAGACTTTTTCTTCCAGCGGTTGTCTTTATTGAATTGCTGGATCTCGAGATACCTCTTATCATAATCTGCTTCTATTTTCAGCTCCTCGATCAATTTTGGTATATCGTTCTCCTCAACCGTCATATTATTCATTCGCACGTCTGTTGCATCCATGTTAAGTTCAAAAGCAATTCTTTCCATGATTTCTTCAATGCTAGCTATGCCTTCTAAAGTCCCTGTAAGTTTTGTTTTGTTAATTAAAAATTCTAAGCATGCAAGTTCTTACAGTTTTGTTTAAAAAATCTATGTTCTAATATAAAGTACTACATTTAGGACTCATATGGTTTCTGTGTGTTTTCCTTACTCCTTAACTAAGAACTAATCTAAGTTTATAATTAGCTTATAAGTACATAGTTGTGCTCTGCAGTTATAAAACTTACCGGGAGCGCGTGCAAACGTATTAGATGGCCTTGCAGTCACAACACGACCTGTTTCTAACAGAAAGGTACTCATGTCGTAACAATTTTTAAATCCTCCAACAACATAATTCAAAATGCCTTCGTTGTGCGTGCAACCATCGTCTTCAACAATTAAGCTTTTCAGATATTGTATTTTTCCCACATCGTCTACTCCAACCTGGATGTATAAAGAATGACATAGGTACTATTTTAAAAGAAAAATAATTTTAAACGTATAGGAGAAAAAGAGACAAGGCTTTCCGAAAAAGGGAAAATTTTTAACAGGCTTTAGTGCCTCCTAACTCTGAATATTAAATTACTAACGGGGATAAATCTATTAACCAGTGCTTTTAAATTTAATAGCTCTTCGGAAAGACCCAACCTGAATGCTCGTTTCACCGTTACCTCATAAGTTAGCTGGGACGGCAGTCTCCTTCCCATAGCGCTAATACTGGTCCCAAACGGCAGGATCAGTCTACATGGTCGATCAAGATGATTAGCAGCTATTGCACATGCCGTCGCCAATTGCACAGAACGACTAAGTTTCCCCCCAAATCCTCCTCCAATACGTCGGATTGTGACTAGAACGCTACATTAAGAGAACAATAAAGTTTGGTCAATAGTTAATGGTAGTTATATTTTGAAGTAAAGCTCAAAAGAAATCCTCCATATTATGTTAGGTAATTAATAACTTTTGTGTTTCCCTGCAAATTAGACGCGAATCTATTAGCCCTCTGCAAAGAGGCAGTACTGTATTTCACAAAGGTAAATTTCTATCCTATGACTTCTTAGAGCATTATCTTGGCAATATATCCGTTTTAATATTGTTTGGATGTTACGAAAAATAAATAAAAGAAAATTATCTTATCTTTACAATCCAATTTTATACATCAGCGGAGAAATAGTGCCGTTAAAAGCATACTCACTCGCTCTCATTGATGCCCAAGCAGCGCGCCACACAGATCTGCGTGAGATCGATCCACTGTGTGGCGCTGATCACCTCGAAGCCGCGGTCCACGGGCCGCACCAGGCACGTCTGCGGCTCCAAGTAGTAGTGGTACTGCCCTCCGATCTCGTATTTACCTTATACCAAACACAAGCTTAAATTAATTATCATATATTCGTATATAACATACCAAAAAGCTATTGAATTGAAGGTGAGAAGGTAAATTCAATGGAAATTGGAGCATGCTATGCAGTTTGTAAATTTATTTACTTCTTGTCTTTGGGCTCTTTTATTAAGTTGTAAGGTTTTTGACCGCACATAGTTTATAAAATTATTACCATTATGATCTTCATTTGTTTTAAATAGCTTACCTTTGATAATTTTCTGCACATTGGTACCGATCCTAGTCGGAATTATCTTCTCGTCGTCATTCGTCCCAGCTTTATAACGCTTGGGATCTTTTAGAGCTTCATCTATTGTCAAAACAGGTTTGGTATACGGTACGTTTTTATACGTCACTTTAACTTTATCCGCAGATGTGACCGCTAAATATTCTGATGTAGCAACAATTATGGCAATGGGCTGCCCATAGAAAATTATGTTTTTGTCAGCTAAGATTTCCTCCTCTTCTTCTTGAAGCGGTATGCCTGGGAATCCGAAGGAATTTACTCCTGGAATATCTTTTGCTGTGAGCAACGCTATGATTCCAGGTTTTTCCTGAAAGACATAAATAATTTGATTTTTAAACAATTCAAAATCCGACAACGTGACAACCCTAAGTATTAACTAACAACTTATGTGTCTAATGTAAAATTATTGGAATACTTGCGTCTTGCTGTACATATATGAAATTAAGAATCATCTGAATATGACCTCGTCTATTTCAGAGCTTTGTGAACCTTTATGCAAAATGCAAACGCACAAACAACTTGGAATACTAACAATATTAGGGTGTCATCATGTAAAACTGAATTCTTAGTACATTGAAAACAATGTCGTGATTCTAATTTATTATTACATACTTACAAGAATGTCATAAGATATCTTGTCAACGCTTCCCGCAGCTACCGTGGACGTAACAAATGCGGCGAACAGTTCTCTATTGGATATTGGCTCATCATTAGCAAACACAGCCTCGCCAGAACTCTGGATGAGAGCTTCAAGTTTTTCTATAGGCTCGTTTAGAGGATACAGAGCGGGGTTTGTTTGGTAATATTGCTTTCCGGAAGATAAGGGACGCTTAAATAATGTCGCTCCGCTGGCAAACCGAGAGGGGTACAGGTTTGGGGGACAAATACTGAGGATGAACTGAAAATCAATTAAATGTTAAGTAGTACATTATATTTAAATGTTACTTATTCATGAAATTAAAAGTTTTTAAAGAAACAGGGTTTAAGAGCTATTTCATGTAAAACATTTTAAATTTCAGCCTATGGGCCTTTAAACAATAGGAAAATAAGCTGAAGAAAATCTTTGGTCAATAGACATGATCTTGTGTCGTTTAATTAGAAGCCAAACAAAAACAATTACTAAATACGAGTATAAACATATAGTCCATAAGCCTGGATAATTGTAATTAGTAGAAAATAACAAAAAAAAATATAAAGCTATAAGGTTTGAATACTTTTTTGTAATTGCACAAAGCAGCAAACGCATCAATTTCAGTTCCAATCTACGAGTTACAGAATCCATTTCACGATGCAAATACAGTAAAGCTATAGCAACTTTTCAGAGACTATTAATTGAAAATGAACCCATACCTTATAAAATATTCCAATGGCCAATTTCTTTCGAGTCATAGGCGAGGGTTCGGGAGGATTCTCAATAGGGTCAATTTCATCATTCAATATTTTTATAGCCCTGGACAAGTTGTTGTTATTAAAAACATTCCTTCCTTCTAAAAACCGCTCTGTCTGCGACGCGTGGTTGAAGTGGTCGGATATATTGCCGAAGACAATAGTCGCTTCTTCTATGATTAAAGTCGCATGGTTCATCTTGATGTTGAATGCTGCGTTCACAATTGCTAACGCGTTTTGCGATCTCGGCATTATCTGCGAGATTATTAAAATATTTAATCATAAGTCATAAACCATTTTTTTAAGAAATAGGATGTAGTTTCAATATATTTCACACATATCACAATATCATAGATATTATAATAATAACAATTTTGAAGTGGTATTACGTGTGAATTGATATTCTTGGAGTAAATTTTTTTTTAGCCTCATGGCGACTTCATTTTCGACGACATTACAGTGTAAAGAAAATGTTGTGTGGTCTTTCAGTGACCCAAATAAAATAAAGCATTGATCCATAACCAATTACCTTATAAGTCTTATAAATGTGAGAAGAGCTGAGTGGTGGGAGCTTGAAACTTGTGATCAACCAACCATTCATGTCGTGGTAGAGAAAATCACGAAGAGTTAACGTCACTGACACATGGCCATTTGCTGATAAAAAATAAAATATTAAAGCTGTATGTTTTTCTATATGAGGGGTGCAGAATGTTCGCCTGATATGAATATATTTTTAATGGTAAATTTTAATACATATGGAGTCGCGATGTTTATAGGCGGAGGTGGTTACTTATGATCAGGTACCCCTGTTCGTTTTCCTGTTTTTCTTTATAAATATTTTTTTATATGATAGTGGGCAAACGAGCAGGTGCGTCACCATGTGAAGTGATCAGCGCCGCCCATGAGCACTCGCGTTGTCACGAGTGTATTGCCGGCCTTTTAAGGAAAGGTACGCTCGTTTTTTGAAGGTCCCCAAGTCATATGTGTTCGGGAACACTGCATGAAAATAGAAAATAGAAAAGACTTTGAAGCTTACTCAGCGTTATAACAGCGCCAACACTTTCGAATAGAAGAAATAGATCCGACTGATATGTTGGTTTTGTATGCTTTATTATAAAATTGCCAGCAAGGGAACCGATCTGTAAACAATAGCAAGAAAAAAATAACAATTGCAAAAGTCAATCATACCAATTATACTTAAAAGGTCATTTACTCAAATGAATT
The DNA here is from genome assembly GCA_026213755.1 of Eurema hecabe. NCBI lineage: Eukaryota > Metazoa > Arthropoda > Insecta > Lepidoptera > Pieridae > Terias > Terias hecabe. The sequence goes on from JADANM010005719.1 coordinate 2,468,540, forward strand.
TTATGAAATGGTACACGAAACTCTTTAAAAACATATTTACATAGGGCTAAAACTTTTCCTGGAACGTCTATACAGCCAGCAAGATTTATTTACGTTACGTTGAATAATGTATAAAAAAATATATTTAATTATATGTGTAACAACATATTTTAACTTTTCTCGAATAGTTCAGAGACCCTTGTACCAATTTTCTAAACCAGCTATCCAAATTATTAACACAAATAGTTACCCGGCGAACAGGAATATGAGCAACCATATCAAAATGTTTCGCGAATTTTTCCAAATATGTGAAGTCATCTCTCGTAGTCGACACTTGATGGAATATGGTGATGCAATCTTCTAATGCAATATTAGCTCCGAGAATAAGGTTCTGATCAAAATCAAAATGCTTTAGCTCTGCAACATCGCTAATGTCTATCAGAACCGGTGGGTAATCAAAGAGTTCAGAGAGTACTCCTGTAATACATTAAAAAAATAATTACCTATTAAACTATCGATAACGTAATTTAAAGGAAAAATCAAATACCAGTTCCTACACAAAATCGGCTTATCACTGTAAGATTTGTAGAGCCCAAAGATAAGAATAAAATTAATAATAAAATACACTGAAACGGCGAGCACTATCTTTAAGTATATAATTTAAAACAGACCTTTCGCAGTATCCCCATCAATCAGCCGATAGCCATCATCTCCATATTCCGAAATAACTTTGAATATATCTTCAACAGTAAACACTTTGAAGAACCATTCGCTTTCGTACTGTATTTGGATCATCTGAGGATCCCCTATTACACTCCAATCGCTATCAGAACTGCTGGAACATTTCCGTTGACACAGCGTATTTGTTTTAGAACACATCTTTAGTTCTTCGATATCAGGCAAGGTGTCTTTGGAAGCGTCTACTCCGAAGCATTTGATCACGTCTACAATTGGTCGGTAGCCCGTGCAACGACAGGTATTACTGCCAAATGATTTCTCTAGTTGAGCCATTGTTAGTTTCTTGTCAAGGAGACTGGAAAGGAAATATATCAGTGTTTACAGAATAGGAATACTTTGAATTGTATGTTTTACTGTTGCAAAATGTATCCTTAAACACGTTATCGGTCGTTAACGATCAAAGTAAGAAAATGTAGCAGGATTGTAGTTTTAGCAATTTTAAAAAATTTATAGCAGCATTATTTAAATTTAAGTTGGATTTTGCAAATCTGAGTATTTACAAAAACAAACTGTTCTCTACACCACAACGTCACATTATCATTATCCTTAAATCTGATTTCATTTAATTAAAGCAAATATTGTGTACCTACACGTTAATCCACGGGAAAATAAAACTTGATAATTCATGGCCAATATATCACCAACAAATAAACAAAACCAATCAAACCTATGTAACTGCATCACAAATCCCGGGGTACAATAACCACATTGGGTAGCATTCAGAGCGGCGAATTTCTTTTGAGGCTCGCTGTAACCGACCTTTCGGTTGCCAACACCTTCAATTGTCGTAATCGACCAGCCATGACATGATACTGCTAAAACTAGGCACTGCAAGGAAACATTCTACACTGGAATATCAGCTCGCGTTTTTGGCGAGCAATTTTTTTAAATTTTATTTTGTTTTACCATATTTGGAGTACACGGTCTATAGGCACAAATGGTTCTATAATGTTTTAAATTGTTAACATTTCTAGAATAATATTTTGACTGTATACTTACGCTATTCACGGAAAACGTTTCAAAAGTTCTGAAAGTGGGTCTATAACCTTCCACCATGACGATGCAGCTGCCGCAAACTCCTTGGTGACACATGGCCTTTGTACCGGGCAAACCCAGGTAATACCGGAAATAGGCATTGAGAGAAATGTACCGGGGAACACGATGGTCCACTGGAATAGAACAAGATTTAATTAAATTAACTTTAATTTATCAAAATTGGCAAACTACATTCATACAAAAGGAGTTCTAATCCACGATATCTTCTTCTCTATATTCTACACGTGTAACTCGAGATCGGCTGGACCCATTTTCATGGTTTTTGGTTCGTTAAATTTGTCCCCGACCCCTTTATAAGGGGGAAGGATGTTATACTTATAAATATTTTGCTTAGAAAAATCTTTAATTCAATACGGCGGAAAAAATACGTAGGTATAAATTAAGTTCTGTCGGGGGAGTAGGTGGTAATGCCAACAGTGACCCCCCACTCCGACACAAGGGCCAAGAGTGGCAGAGGGTTTTAGTGGGTATTCCTGGCCGTTCGGCGCGACTAGCGCGCTAACGCTTCCAGGCGAGTCCCACGAGTATGCATAAAAGCATTTCCCATAATAAAAAAAAAGGTATAAATTAAGTTAACCTTTTTAGAACCTTCGTACGTAGGACTTAATATCAAAACATGATTGTTATAGGTTTATTTGCATTGAAAGTTTTGTTTTTAAATTTAACATCTTCTAATTACCATATCATGATTGCAATACATTATATATGTAATGTTATTATGTATCAACTAGTACACAACATCCCTTTTATAAAATTAAAATCAATCGGAAGGATTTCACAAATTAATACAACATGTTATTACAACAATAACGTTGGACAATTAACTCGTCTAATTTACATATGAAAATTAATTAGAATCATTTTTTGTTAAGTAAATTAACAGGCATGTACCTACTTCGCGTGTTGGGGAAATGTCACGACTATTTATCATTTATCAAAAATAATTATAGTTCTTACTGAAACACACCTTCAGTACTGAATCGGTCCAGCTAAATATTATAGATAGGCAGAACAATAAAATAAGCTAACAGCATATGTAATAGATAATTGAACAACATGAAATGGAGCGTAAATTTTAAACTTAAATTAATTATTGCAAAAAACACTGTTTATAAGACAAATTATGCTGTCCACTACAAGCTGACCTATACAGTATACAGCTATTTCATTGCAACGTTTATTTTGTTGGTATTTTAAAATTATGTAGAGTAGGTAACCCAAAAACAGGGTTTCGTAGTTTCGCTTTATACTTAATACCTAGGTACGGACGAACGGAAATTGATTCAGAGAAACGATGGTTTTCGGCTAGATATAATTATATCTACCTAATTTTCGAGTGCAATATGTTTTAAACAAATAATTAATTATGTATTAATCATTTCACTTTCAATTCGTTTCTACCAATTAATTAAATTCATGAAATTTTAAATTTCCTGAAATGAAGACCAAAAGTCTAAATTAGGCAACCTTATCTTTACCTACCTTGTAAGAAACGACTAAATTAATCAAATTATGCAATAGGTAATCACATTTTCTACAAATTTACTAAATTGTAATGATAATTTTAAATAAATAAAAATAATTACCTCGACATTTTTTCCCGTTGATTGTAAATTCAACGCAAGACATTGCTGCTAATGCCTGATTGAACTGATTAGCTATTTCTAATACAGAAATATTAAATACAACTCACGCGTTGTATGAAACTAATATTTAGTAGGTATCCCCACTAATTTACGGTTTCTTCAGAAGTTATTTTTTTGGTAGGGTTTTAAAATTCGCCAATATTAAGTAGAAAATAAGTTCTTTATTCGATACTGAATTACCGTTTATATGTATTTTTCTTGGATCTCTTTAAATATACGTAAGTTTGTTATGCTGCCACGCAAAAACTACTAAAGGGATTAAGCTGAAATTTGACATGAAGATAGCTTAGACCCTGGACTAAAAGATAGGATACTTTTTATCCCGGTATTGCCATGAGAACGAAAACTATACGAGTAAAACCACAATTAGTGAACTCGTACATTGTTTTGTAGCGATAAGACGTTACATTGTTACATTGTTGCAAACTTTAAAAGCAGTTTCCGTTTCACTGATTCACCGGATATTATGACTATATAGTTAGTGTTAACGAATAATAGCTTTTATAAGTTCTTTTTACTCGTGTTTGATTTTTTTGTAGGTCAAGGTCAACTAGTGTATCCCCGGGGTATCACCTGATTTTTTTTTTCTTTTTAGGTTCGATAGGACCTCATTCATAAATATTGTATTCTATTATTTTTATGGTCTGAAAATCTGAAGATTTTTTGGGATTTCGATAGTACTGACTCACAAATATGGCTTTCTATTGATTTTTTCTGCTTCGATCTGATTTCTGTTTTGTAGGGAGATCCCTTCATAGGCTCCGGAGAAAATAACCATTTCTAATGTCGAACTTGTACCAACCAAACTATCATTCTTTCGTGTTACTGCAATCATACTTCGCTAACTCTAGAATAAGGTTCTAACCATTTGTTTGTTTTTAACCGGCTTCAAAAAGGGAGGTGTTTCCGTCAATTATACTGATTTCAAAATTTTTATACCGACTTCAGAATTATTAAATAACTATAAAATCATTTCTATATACTAAATGAAAATGCGTATAACTTTGTGGGAAGTGAATTTATTTTTTGCTTTTTAGTTTGAAGTCAATTTATATTTTGTTAAAAATTATTTTTAGCTTTTATAATTATTAATCACAATCATAGTCTAGAAGAAACTTCGTCAAAAAGAGCAGTCAGTTTAAAACAAATGATTGAATAATTGAGGAAAATAAATAGTTTCGTTATACCATGACGATTCAAGTGTTACTATGAAAAAGATTGTTACTAATAAATAAATATATTTTAGATTTTGGCCTTAAATAAAACAAATAAATATGAAATACATTTTATTTAAAAAAACACATCCTTAATAGCTATACAAAATACGTTTTATCGTATATTTTGGTCATCAAACTTAAGGGAACTTTGACAAGGCACTTTTTAGCTTAAAATTTCTTCTAAGACGTTTTCAATCAAAGAAGACATTTTACAATAAAAATGAACAATTGATATATATCTTAAGCTATATTGGCACACAAACTTAATCGAAAAAGGTACAAGCAAGAAATAATTAATCTATGACAAAATTAAAAAGCAAAAAATTAAATAAGCGATAAAATGATAATAATTATTTTTGACCGAAGCATTTTCAAAGATACTTAAATTAATTACCTATATTAAGTGCTTTTAAAAAAATCCTGATTAAAATTCTAAAATCATATAATTAATAAAAAAGACAAAAATGAACTAAAAGAAATATTTGGTGGAAATGCAATAACTGCCGAGATCGTAATTATATAAATTTCGTATTAACCATACGTTATTTATTTAAGCAAACATCATTTTCTCAACAACTACTGAACCGATTTTGATATAAATTGAATGATTACTTAAATTGAAGAGAATATTCTTGATTTAAAATCTTTAAGATAAGAATTATAATTTACCGAATTTAAAACTTGCTTGAAGGCCTAAATAGATCGAGATAATAAAACTCCAACTTCAACAATATCACCTACATACACTGGTCGTTTTTTATCAGAATCATCTATTTTAAAGTCGGTTAAAACACCGTCTTAACATTTCACTAGTAGTACAAAAAGTATCGAATCAATACAAAATTGTTCTAAAACGTGTCTTGCAAAAGTCCTTGTACGTGTTTTAAGCTGGACTTTATATCTTCGCTATCGGCTTCCATCGACTGAAGCTTATCTTGAACATCGTTCAGGAATTCCTTGGCGAAATTACCTTTTTTCAAGGCCGTCATGCAATAATTAGTCAATGCTTTAAAACATTGCTTCCTATGAGCGTTGTGCGGCTGGTTATCCCACACCGGAGTTGCTCTTACATAACTCCAGCCAATAAAAACATACTCCAATACCGATTCCCAATGTTGGGACTCTACTAAAACCTTTCCTTGATCGACTAAACACTTTTTAAACGCAGCCAAATGTGTCGCAACCCTTGAATATGCTGGCGAATCAGTTTTGGACGTTAGCCTCGATGTAGGAAGACTCTTGAAAATGTTAGACTTCAAATAGCTCAATCTTTCTTCCAAAGGAGTCAAGTCAGGTTGAGGCATGTCTTTGCGAATATCGTCCTCGATATCTGGATGTTTGTAAGTAATTTTCTTTATCATGTTTATTAACTGGGTTGGACTGAGACCCTTGAGAGCTGTGTCTATTGGTCCTTTGTAATCAGGGTCTAGGCATTTTTCCAAACGGCATCTCTTTATAGGGGGTGAAGCTTTCACTGGACTGTTGATTTTGAACTTTTGGGGAGTACTGATGTCACTGAAGTCTATTTTTTCTGGTGTTAACGGGATTCGTTCAACGTCGCCAAGTAGGAGACGCTTTCTGGGCGTAGATCGTAGAGTTACCCCAACTTTGGGAGGGGACAAGCGAGAGGAAACATTCTTCGGTGGCGTCCGGACCGCGGAATGGAAGGTTGAGTTGCGTTTTATATCGATGTCCGGTGACCAGTTCGCTGGAACGCGTTTCCGACCTGAAATTGAGCGATTAAATTTCTATTGTAATGTATTCTAATGTTATACAGTCGAGTATTTTAACATTGAAATAAGATCATAAAGCAAATAATTTACTGGTTTAGGGTGTTTTTGGCCTTTGATGGTTTCAAATAGATAACAAAATCTCAGTTAACTAATGGAAATATTCAGAATGAAATTACGTATATATTTATAATATAAAAATGAATCGCAAAATCTGTTTGTAAATCCACAATTCGATAACAGCGGTACCGATTTATATAATTATTTTTTTAGAATATTCCTAGATGTGAGAGTTGGTTCTAAAGCAAAAAATGGTAGGTGTAGGTTATACGGTGCCAGGATAGGTACAGCGTGAACGAAGTCGTTACAAATAAAAATGAACTAAATAAAATACTCACCTCTTTGCTGTATCAGCTGTTCATCAGGTGATGGAGCAGGGCTGAGGTACCCAGAGGGTAGTGAAGGTGAAACCTCCCTCGTGTTAGTGAGGGTACGTAGCGGAGTGACTCGGAGGCGATCGAGGCGGGCTGGAATCTCGGCGAGGGCGGCGCGTGTTCGACGAGGCACTTCGGGGGTTGCCCCCTCCATTATAATATCTAATTAAATCAAAATATATATGTCAGAAAATATAAAGTTACACGGTTATTTCAGAGCATATTTGATTCATTAGTATGGCAATATTAATCGTCATATTTTAAGCTTAATAAAAATTTCATTTAATTTCAAGCCATTTATTCAGGATAGAAACATTACATATATAAAATTTTTATGTACATCAAATCTACGGTAGCGCAGTAATTCTTCTCCTGTGTGCCTCTTGGCAAAAACCTTTATAACCATAATCATCAATAATAAGTTATGATGAATGTCATGTTGTAAACTGTTAGTAGTGCGTCCGGAAGCGGCGCCTGTGCAGGTTATGCGCACTGATTGTTAACAATACAACCTGGAATATATTGATGACTAACTTCATCATAATGAATCTCTGACATATATTTATGTTTTTGTATATCTTAAAGTTGCAATACACCACCTAATTGTTTATTACGTATGTTTTGTCCTGACTTTGGGCTAACTCATTCATCATAAGATGTTAAGACTCATCTTAACACTGTATGAATCAAAGTGGGGAAGGGAGCTTCAATGTAGTGGACCCCTGCCCGAAGCAAAGTTTTGAGTAGCACTACATTGGTTATGGGCTGGCGTTTCTCTTACCATCAGAAGGGCATTCAGCTCGTCTCACCACTTCATAGAATAAAAACTTTGTTCATGGAAGAGATCACTCTTAAGTGATAAGGCTGCCAGTTACCACAATGTATTCTTATATGTACTATTTATAATATGTTATATGGTACAGCATTCAATTAATAAATTAATAAAAACATAGTTTTCAAATTATTTTCATGAAGGCAGACAATGAAGTAGGAAGTTTGTATGTAGAACAAACAACCATTTCAACACATGTATAATGGCAAGTCTCGCAAATGTGATGCTGGCCTTTAAACTGAAGAAACAAAATATTATGTCTATAATAGAACTTGAGTACCAACAAATTAAAAATTAAGAATCAAGGAGGGTAGAATGGGATAAATTAGCCTCCAGTACTTCTGCTTACTATTCAAAATTTAATGATATAATATAATATGGTAACTTGACTTCAGTTTTATTGTAAATATAGTTAGAGGAGGTGACGAATACTTTTAATCAGTTACCACATTTACTTGTGTGCCATCTATTATTAGAAGTTGGGAAGATTCAACTAGAAATATACTTAGTTGTGGCATTTAATTAGTTTATCAAACAGACCTATATTTTTATTGAACCATTAGCAAACATTCCTAGAACCTTTCAGCCTAGTACAAAAAGCTTTCTTATCTTTTGTATATTCACAATAAGTAAATCTTTTGTTAATAGATAAAAGCTAGGCAGGTAGATGATTCATTATATATTTAGAGGTATATAGGTAGAATTAACAAGTAAAAAATAATGACGTTTCTTTATTGTAAGTATAATTTTCGAATTAACGACAAAGTTAAAGTTATCGAAACGAAATCAAATACAGTATTAAATGTCACATGTTATAGTTATGTAGTTAGTAAAAGTAATTGGAATTGCTTCTAAAGAAAAAACAAAGATGAGAGAGAAAATTCGACTCAATGTGAATCTACCGCGGTCACTCGACAATTTTAAGATTTTTTTGGCTATTTCCATAACTTCATCTAATAAAAGCAACTTTATACAGGTTTTAGCTTTCCTAAGATCGGTTTAAAATTATGAAAAAACTTAACAACTTAATTTTAGGTCAAGTTTTTTGATTCCCGCTCAAACTTCAGTCAAAACTTCTGAGCGTCTCGAAATATGTTACAGTTTACTTAAGCGACATGCAATCATACACTATTTATATTTTAAAATCAGATAAAGCAAAAAATTAATGTAATAAAACTCACAAACCTGGTTTTTGTTCAAAATTTTAGACGAAATCTCATAACATAACTTAACACACAAACTTAAATTTACAAAACAAGAAAACGGTATTTGGCGCACAATTTGACAGTTAGCACTTAGCACTGACGTATTATA
>JADANM010005719.1:2477585-2499572 GCA_026213755.1 Eurema hecabe
TTGATATTACCAAATTATTTGCTGATGAAAGAATTTTCTTTTTAAGTTTCTTCCTTCGTACATACTCATATGAAATGCTTTCAAAATTATAAAAAAATATGCTTCGTAATTACGCTAATTTTTCTATAGGTAGTGATAGTATTTGTTTAGATTCCATTTTGTTTTGTCAAATTTTGACCTATTGCTGTTCTAATCATGGTATGTTTAAAAAATAGGGTTTTTCGATCCCTAATTTTTATCAATATTCATTCGATATCGTAGGGATAAATGAAAGTTATTATTAATAAGTATTTATGTACCAATAAACTCACTGATACTGAGGGTTTTCACGGCATTTTTCCTCCTCTTTTATATGAACGAGATTTCAGTGATATAATATGTTATTTTCTCTATGATAAGACGAGTTAACTGTGTGTTGATGACTGGCCTTGGATCTCATTATATTGTTACTATTATTTGACGGCTTGTTTGTATTTAAAGGCTTTGAAACTATTATTAGACCAAATAAGAATATTCTTTCACCGCTTCGAAGATACTCTTTTATACGGTTAAATTGTACAGTAATTATACAGACGATTAAACTTAACGTTATAGTTGATAACGGAAAAAAGCGAGTAGTCTTATCATAAGGTTTGTTTTGTTTAAAAGTTACTAGTAATTAAAATTAGAAAGTATACATAATATGACCTGATGATTAGTTTCTACATTAATGGAAGTATAAACTTATACCTTATTGGTTAAAATTTTAAGTAATTTAACCTTTTTAGCCCGCGGACTGTTTGAATATGTGTAACCTACAAATTTTGAAGTGGGAACTTCAAAATAGCGTACTAATCCGCCGACTATCGGCAGTCTTAAACCTATTTTCATGTTAAATAAATAAAAATCTTTTATATAGGCAGATAATTATGACGATTACAATAAATAGGTCACGGCGAGGGCCTCAACTTGGTATACCTACCCTGTGGTAGAGACAGAAATAAATATAATTACCGCTGAAGTAAAGCTATATAATTATAGAGCATAATTATTTTTGTTTCATTTAAACGTGGGAAAGGAAATTACGTCAATAAGGCAATGCAGTCAACAATAATTTGACAATTAGCATGTCTTTTATAACGATAAATTTTGTTAATGGTTTTTACATTTAAATATTATTATTGTAGTGTTCTAAAGGACAATGCCGTTATGTCTCATATATATTTGGAAAGTAGAACATCTGTTCAAATATGTATGACGTATTTATTCATAATGGACAAAATATTTTAAAAATTTAAAATGTCTTTGAAATAAAATGCGAATTCTTTACCTGTACACTTCTTGTTTGGGACATCTTTTTGTCATTGTTTTTTATAACATGGCGAGCCACCTGATGGAAAGTGGTTACCGTCGTCCATAAACAGTCACAGACGGCAGAGCTTGACAGCTCTGGGGTTGGTTGGAAATGCTTTAACGGATACTGTGTCTTCCTCGGGGGAAAAAGAGGCGGTTATGTCGGACTCGCACGGAATGGAGCCACTGCCGACTCAAGCCTACCGGTGTTCTTTCGCGCACACACACAAAAGCATTTAAAGCCGCATTATCTTCCACTAACCACTTTCTTGAGATCTTAATTATGTAACGACTTAAAAACTACCTTCTGCGCCAGGGGTCTTCTTCGATCCCTACTCCGGAAAAACATATGTATTTGTAAATTAGATTTGTATCTTTCTGGTGACTTGGTTTTTATATGTGTTATATGTATGTATTAAAAAAATATATGTGTAAATTATTCGTTATCTAGTTGCCATAACCCAAGATATCCTTGGCGTTGGACTAGATGGCGCTGTGTCAAGAGTAATGTGGTAATCTTTATTTGTGTCTATTCCATTGTTTTGCTCGCAATGTAGTCTACGTAATCTTGTCATATTACTACATATTATCTCTAATGTTGTTTACGTGACACAGTTTTGTATATACAAACGAATCTTTATAACTTAGGGTGCTACAAAATAATTGCTCAAAAAAACCGCTGCGCTACAATGAATGGAATGACGAGTCAGTTTAAGGTTGTTTGATATAAAACATCGAATTTTTATGTTATATAATTTCATGGTAATGAGCTATTTTTATGAAGGTCTCATAATAAACGTTCTGTTATACAATTTGTGTACACAGATCTAATGGCTTATTGACAATTTTGGAACCGGTGGGTTTTAGTTGGTATGACCCTTTAAAGGCGAGTCCGACATAACCACCTTCTTCTTCCCAAGGAGGTGGCGGTATCCTTAACACGATTTCTCAACGTAGAAACATAAAAAAAAAACAAAAAAACGCGTAACGTGATGGCGCAGTTTTGTTCTCTCAAAATATTATTTACCTACTCGTATTAAAATACCTACATACGTAGATTAATAACACCAACCTATATGGTAAAATAATTAAGACGTAATGTTTTTAAACAGTACGAAAAATATCAATATTAAATTTAGTACCAAGAATTTTAAAGAGTCTCTTATATATTATGCATTCATTATATTTTCATGACAAATAATAGCGTTTTATTGTCGTAATTTCAATAACATTTATTCTTATAGCAATTGTATTGAAATCGGATGTAATAATAATATACACGTGTGCGATTACAATAGATCCACAGTAAATGTAATTTTAATGTTTGTTCAACACATTTAGGTACGAAAATAAAGATAATAAAAATTTTATTTGACTAACGCTTGATAATTAAATTGCTACATGTAAGTACTACTACACTAACTAAACTTAATTTAAAAATTCAGGCAGTTTTTTGTTTTCTTATGACGTCATTACGAAACAGACATTTTCAAATATATATACATATAATTACTTATATATAATTTTTTTAATAATCCATATACTTAATATTATAAATGCGAAAGTAACTCTGTCTGTCTGTCTGTTACGCTTTCACGCCAAAACTACTGAACCGATTGTAATGAAATTTGGTACACAGATGGTCTAGAGCCTGAGATAAAACATAGGCTACTTTTTTTTACTAAAAAAACGGTTATAAGGGGGAGAAAGGGGAAGTTAAAGTTTATATGAAAGTCCACGCGGACGGAGTCGCGGGCAACAGCTAGTACAATCATATTGATAATCTTTCTTGGTTCGATATGTTTCGAAATATTATTGTACAACCAAGCAAATAGTTTACTTATATTTCTGTACTGTTCAATATCTTTCCAATTGGTTGCCTGGAAGAAATCACATACTAGTGATAAGGCCGCCAGTTACTAATAATAGATTAAGACTGTCTACTTATTTTTATGTTATTCTTATGTAACAAAGTATGAATAAATAAAATAAATAAATAAATAGTTTTCAAGTATTAGTTTAAATTGATTGAAGAAAATACTTCCTACGTTCTAGGTTCTATCGGAATACCAATCAGTTAAAATCAAAAAAACAATCAAATGTACACTCATCTCTTCATTTGAATCTTATTCCAGTGGACTGTTCAATTCCCCGATATATTTCTCTCAATGCCTATCTCCGATATTACCTGGGTTTGCCCGGCACAAAGGCCATGTGTCACCAAGGAGTTTGCGGCAGCTGTATCGTCATGGTGGAAGCCTGTAGACCCACTTTTGGAACTAATGAAACGTTTTCTGTGAATAGCGTAAGTGGTTTTGTGTATTGGCTATTTCATCTGGTTTAAGAGAAATTATAATGCCTATAACAGAGTTTAATTTATTATCAGTGTTGATTTATTAAACGTGAATCTTAAAACTAATTGTAATACAAACAAAGTTTTTGTGGTCTTTCGTAGCTGTATGTTATGTCCTCGTTAATGCAGCAGCTAGATAACTCTAACAAAGATTTTCCATGTATCTTGAAATTAGACGGTCATTTGATGCAGTGGTGGTGGTAGTATTTTATGTATGTACTAGCTGTGCCCGCAACTTCGCCCGCGTAGAAAGTGACTTTGGGCAGCATTTTTGAAAATGCCTAACCCGCGCCAACAAACGTTCAGCAAGTTCAACGTGATTCTTAAAATTGCCATAACTTTTTTATTTATCAACCGATTGACATGAATTAAAAACTAAATGTTAAGTAAAGCTTGCCACAATATATAGTTGAAAACTCCATCTAGATAGGATAAGCCGTTTCTGAGATTAGCGTGCACTAACAAACAGACAAACAGACAAAAATTCCAAAAATCATTGTTTTGGGTTCTCCTATAATGTTATAAAGGTCTATAATGTTATTTCTCATATATCTTCCATGTACAGATAGCGACTCGTTACGTTTTTATTATTTGTATAGATATAAGAAGAACAATGTTTACGTTATGTATCAGTTCTTTAGTTACGACGATACAAGTTCTGCTTGGTGTCTTAACCTATGGAATAGATAGCGCAGTATATAAATAAGCGTCCTAAAGAGTTTTCAGGAGTTTAAAGAGTGAAAAAGCTCTTCCAACATAGAATATTTTCTTGCAGTGTCTAGTCCTAGCGGTGTCGTGTCATGGTTGGGACATAACAACAATCGAAGGCGTCGGCAATCGAAGGGTCGGTTACAGCGCGCCTCAGAAGAAATTCGCCGAACTACATGGGACTCAGTGTGGATATTGTACACCGGGATTTGTGATGCAGTTACATAGGTTTGTATTTATTAACCTATACCGAATTATTACAAACATCCATCCAGATGGCTCAAGATCGAAGGGTCTGGAAGAAAATGGTGGACAGGGTGACGCACCATAGTCACATCCCTCAGACTGAAGAAGAAGATTTACCGAATTCGCCATGAATCTACTCATGCTTCCTCCACCTATGTCAGCTAGTATAAAATAAATAACCTCCTATTTGTTTAATAATTTACAAAATCACTGCAGTTATTATCTTCATACAGCATACGGATATTACCTCCCTAAACCTCTCTAACTTACAAAATCATAGAGGAATAATAATGTATAGAAGGACATCAGATTACAGTTTTCACATTACCATCATGCAAGACATAGCATTATGACGTAACTGACTTTATCATTAATCCTTTCCAGTCTCCTTGATAAGAAACTAACAATGGCTCAACTCGAGAAATCGTTTGGCAGCAATACGTGTCGTTGCACTGGCTACCGACCTATCTCGGACGTTGTGAAAAGCTTTGGAGTAGATGCTCCCAAAGACGCCCTTCTTGATATAGAAGAATTGAAAATTTGCTCTAAAACTAACACGGTCTGTCAACGAAGATGTTCCAATAGCAGCTCTGGTAGCGATTGGAGCCTCATACAGGATCCTAAGATGATCAAAATACAGTATGGAAACGAATGGTTCTTCAAAGTGTATACTATAGCTGATATATTCAATGTTATCAAGCAATACGGTGATGATAGCTACAGACTGATTGACGGGGACACTGCGAAAGGTATCATTTTGAGGTTTTAATTAAATTAATTGTTTGTGTTATCATATAATTATGTTTAACTCTTTATGTTCACGTGCGTGAGAAATTTTTAACACTCATTAAACTTCAAGTGTTTTTGAAAACATTAGTATGAAATACTTTACAATGTTTTTTCGTAATTTTAATAATGCCGCAAATTATTTTTGTTATTTTACTAAGTTATTTGTCTTACATAGTACCGCGTATTTATTCAAGTGTTTTTAATTTGGTATTCGACATTTTATTGTAAGCTACATCATTGTTATTTAAAATAGCAATGTCAATTTTGTTTCAGGAGTACTTTCCGAACTGTTTGATTATCCAGCGATACTGATCGACATACGTGACGTAGCAGAACTAAAACATTATAGTTTTGATCAAAATCTGATTCTTGGAGCTAATATTGCCTTAGAAGATTGTATTACTCTATTTAAGCAAGAGTCGTCTACGAGAGATGACTTTACATACTTGGAAGAGTTTGCTAAGCATTTGGATTTGGTTGCTCATATTCCTGTCCGCTGGGTAACTTTTCGAATTTATTACTAAGTAAATTTAAATAACTCTTAAGTAGAGAAGTCCTCATGTCAGTCCTTTAGGAGAAAAGTCTAATAAGATGGCTTCCACCGACTAAAACCTGTGTTCCGACAAATTGCATCAGTCGGTTAGGGACAGTTATGACTCTGTGGGAAGGAAGGAGGATGTAACCTTCCTCTGAACCAAAGGGAGGATCCTCGACCAGTCGAACCACTGACTGGCCGGCCGTTAGGCCCCGATGGTTCGATGTCGAGAAGTTGTATATATTCTAAGTTTCGGAAAAATATCGTAAGCGCAATTCAGACTCGGCACATGAATAGCGGTCGCTACCACTCCTTTTTAGGCTTCATAGATCAATAACTGTAAAACTTTATAATAATAATTTCACCTTTAGATTTTTCCTTTGCGTATCTACCGTTTAAACTGCTATAAAATTATAGCTAGCGTGTTATTTATGCAGTGATCAATGTTCATATATTAGTATGACTATTATAAAAAAGCGTATCAACTGACGAGAAGTGATCAACGCGTAAATGTGTGACCGCATTTTTCTCTAAGCTCGTGTAAATTTTGCTTTTCAATTGTTTTCAGAACGGTTCACTAGCTGGCAATTTTATAATAAAGCATACGAATCCAAAGTATCAGTCGGATTTATATCTTCTATTCGAAAGTGTTGGCGCTGTTGTAACAATCAGTAAGTCTCTATTTCTTCATCACTCCTATTTAGTTTAAAGAATTTATTCAGTATAGTAAACTTATATATTTTGTCAGACATTCGCTAAAAGTAAGTCACATGTGGGGCCAATAAAGCCTTAATCGAAATTACATTGTAAATTCATGAGGAAAGCTAATTTCGGTCCACAAGTATGGATTTTTGCACAATTTCTCGTAAATCGATCCTGTCTAAGTGTCTACATAACTAATGGTACTGTGTAATATTTTTTTAACAGCAAACGGCCATGAAAACCTATCGCTGACACTTTCCGATTTCCTGTACCACGATATGAATGGTTGGTTGATCACAAGTTTTAAGCTGCCACCGCTCAGCTCATCTCATATTTACAGAAGCTATAAGGTAAAAGCTATTTGGTTCATTACAAGGTTGCAAATGTAAATCTTGTACATTTACATTTCTAACGAAAAGTTAAATTATTATTAGGTAGCCACAATTACAATTTTATCTTAACGTATGTCTTAAACAAATAAAGAATATAACAGAAAATGTTTGGAATGAGCTTTTATTTATAACAGTTAAAATCAATAAAATATTAAATCTTACCAAAGTACATCTGAATATAAATAAACTAACAAGAGCAAAGAATTTGAAATCGGTAAATTAAAAAATGTGTCAAGTAGATTACTATTAAAAATAAACAAGTTCAAATCTCCCATAGATAATGCCGAGATCGCAAAACGCTCTAGCAATAGTGAACGCAGCATTTAATATCAAGATAAACCATGCGACTTTAATCATAGAAGATGCGACTATTGTCTTTGGCAATATATCCGATCAGTTCGTCCATGCATCGCAGACAGAACGATATTTGCAAGGAAGAAATGTTTTCACTAACAAGAACTTGTCTAAAGCTATAAAAATATTGAATGATGAAATTAACCCCATTGAGAATCTACCAGAGCCTTCGCCCATGACTCGAAAGAAGTTGGCCATTGGAATATTTTATAAGGTAACTGTAGATTTAACCATTAGTTTCATTAAAAATTATGAAATAAAATATTCGATGTCCATCAGTGGATGCCCCCAAAAACTATACATTATATATAAATTTACATGCGGTTCTCACTCTGCATATCAGAATACCAAACTTTGGTCACTATTTATGACAATCTCATTGGATCACATAACCAGAAATTCGAAACTAAAGAAAATTAAAGAAACTGATGAATAATACTCTATCTTTGATTTCCAGTTCATTCTCAGTATTTGTCCCCCAAACTTATATCCGTCACGGTTTGCCAGTGGTGCAACGTTGATCGAGCGTCCTCTGTCTTCTGGAAAGCAGGATTACCAGACAGACCCCAGCTTGTATCCACTTAATAAACCCATAGAGAAGCTTGAAGGTCTTATCCAGAGTTCTGGAGAAGCTGTGTATGCAAATGACGAGCCTATATCCAAGAGAGATGTGTTCGCCGCATTTGTTCCGTCTACAGTACATGCGGGGGACGTGGACAAGATCTCTTATGATATTCTTGTAAGTATAAGAGTCCATGTTCTTTATTTAATATTTATTTTGCTATTTGAAACTATGAAGAATGTTAACCACCAAGAGTGTTCATGCCATTAATGTACCGACGTATTAAATGATTATTATTACATTTATTTTGTCTTGCCCATTGTCTACTGAAATGGTTTTATAGACAAGACCTTGAATATTATGTGATCATATATTTCAGGAAAAACCAGGTGTCATTGCTTTACTAACAGCGAAAGATATTCCCGGTGAGAATTCTTTTGGTTTCCCTGGTATACCGCTTCAAGAAGAGAATGAGGAAATATTAGCTGATAAAAATATAAAATTCTATGGACAGCCTATTGCTATACTTGTGGCCGAATCAGAATATTTAGCTGTTACGTCAGCAAAAAAGGTTAAAGTAACGTATAAAAACGTCCCAAATACCAAGCCTGTTTTGACAATAGATCAAGCTCTAGATGATCCCAAGCGTTACAAGGCTGGCTCTAGTGATGCAGAAAAACTAACTCCAACTGGATCTGGGGAAAATGTTAAGAAAACATTTAAAGGTAAGCGTATTCGTATAAGTAATAGTACAGTTAAAAAATTATAGTCTGTGTTGTATAAACTTATAGCATAAAATTTAAGCTATGGTGCTGGCTGAATAGGGTAGCTTGGACTGGTGTGGTCTTTCATGTCCCGAGAAAACCGTTTTTGTAAAAGGAGTCCCAATTTACCGCTCTTATATTCTTTCGTACGAAAAATAGCTTAACAATTGTCTATAGGCGGAAAAGATTGTTGACTATTAGGCGAACCTCCTATATTCAGGTGCTTACTATAATTTTTATAAAAATATGATATTTATTGGAAAAATAGTAAAATTTTTGGATCTCCATTTAAGTTCATAAAGCTTTCTTTTAAAAGCTACTTACTTTCAATATCATATTGTTTCATCTCCACGGATTAATTATTGATCTGTATAGAAATTTTAATTAATTGAGTATTGATATAAAAAAGGTAAATATGAGATCGGAGCGCAGTACCACTACTACTTGGAGCCGCAGACGTGCCTGGTGCGGCCCGTGGACCGCGGCTTCGAGGTGATCAGCGCCACGCAGTGGATCGACCTCACGCAGATCTGTGTGGCGCGCTGCTTGGGCATTAATGAGAGCGAGTGAGTATTCATAATTTACCTCTTCGAAAAGAAACATTGTCTAGTTCTAGAGTCAATATTGAACGTAAGTTCTAGATTGAATTGGTATTTGGTACCTATAGTGTAGATACTAATATTATCTCGGCAATCAACCCACGTTTATTGCTGCGTTGTTAAGTTGAGCGTTTACAGTTGAATTTCGACAGTCTAAAAAAGGTTTTATATTATAATCAACTATTTTTACCTCCGTTAGTGTTCTAGTCACAGTTCGACGTCTCGGTGGAGGATTTGGAGGTAAACTAAGTCGCTCTGTGCAACTGGCGACCGCATGTGCAGTTGCTGCCAATCATCTTGACCGACCGTGTAGACTCATCCTGCCGTTTGATACCAGTATTACTACTATGGGAAGGAGACTGCCATGCCAGCTAACCTATGAGGTAACAAAACATCAGCTATAATCTTTAGCGTTGGCGAGGAGCTGTTTCGACTGTTTTGCTGAATAGTTACCTACGACTTAGTCACATTTTTTACAGTGTAACAATGATTTAAGTTATATTTAATAATTAATAGCTATCTTTTCGACTAATCATTTATTACTTTTTTACGGTCTTACTTATTATAAAGAAACTTAAACAATAAGTAAGGTTACCTTACTTATTGTTACCTTACCTTATTCTAAATATATTCTACTTTGTTCTCTTACTCGAAGAAAAAGAAGAAATACTTCTGATTCTTATGTCATGATGTGTAAAGTTGGATTTCAATTATATTAAAATATTCAATTGATTTGCAGGTTGGCGTAGATGATGTAGGAAAGATACAATTTTTGAAGGGCAAAATCGTAGAAGACGATGGTTGTTCGCACAACGAAGGCATCTTGAGCTATGTGGTGGGAGGATTTAAAAATTGTTACGACCCAAAATACTTTCAGTTGGAAACTGGCCGTGTTACTACTAACAGACCTTCTAATAGTTTTGCACGTGCTCCCGGTAAGTATTTCGTGAAAAATTATAAACAGAATAACCAATCCTAATAATTTGTTATGCCAATATAAATAGTGTACCTCTTAAATGAATATTACAGGGACGTGTGAAGGCATAGCTTGCATTGAAGAAATAATTGAAAGAATTGCTTTTGAACTTAACATGGACGCAACAGACGTACGTTTGAACAACATGACGGACACCGAGAATGACATCCCCAAGCTTATCGAGCAGTTGAAAAAAGACGCAGATTACGACACGAGGTACCGCGAGATCAAGCAATTCAACAAAGACAATCGCTGGAAGAAAAAGTCTATCAAAACAGCTGTCATGCTTTTCCCGGTGGAGTTTTATAAGAATTATTCCGCTCTAGTGTCCATATATCGGGATGGGACAGTTACAGTGACTACTGGCGGTATTGAAATGGGACAAGGTCTTAACACAAAATCGGCTCAAGTTTGTGCATATAAACTTGGCATATCCGTGGATCAAGTCTCTTTACTACCTAACTATTCCTTTGCTTGCGCGGACAACGTTTTTACTGGTTCCAGTATTGCCGGTGAAAGTGTCAGTTTCGCAATTATAGAGGCCTGTGAAATTTTGCTAGAGCGGCTCAAACCAGTAAGGGAAAAATTGGGAGGAAGTCCAACTTGGCCAGAACTCATCAAACAAGCTACAGATGACCAAGTGGACTTGGTAGCTGAATACATGATGACTGACCAGGAGCCGACTTTAAAGAGTTATAACGCGTTTAACGTGACGATAATTGAAATTGAATTGGATGTTTTATTAGGACGGTTTCAAATTAACAGAGTGGATACTGTGGAAGATGCTGGCTTGAGTGCTAATCCTATACTAGATATAGGACAGGTATGGTTTTATAAGCTAAGCTATTTTAATATAAGCACATGACAATGTTTTTTTATTCATATACCTGTTTGACCTAGGTTGAAGGGGCTTTTGTACAAGGCTTGAGCTACCATGCATATGAAGATTTTGTCTACAACGAATTGAATGGACAATTAACTAATGATAAAGCCTTAAACTATGAAGTATTTCTAATCAGGGATATTCCTGTTGACTTTAGAGTAAAACTAAGGTATAATTCAAAGAACCCTAAAGGCGTGTTAGGAGCTAAAGGTAAGACTATTCTTTAGTTTATCCTGGAGGGTTTGTTTTTATATTAGAATCAATTAGTTTGGCCCTGCATAAACTAGTATATTCCTGAAATCACACAAATACACTGTAATATATTATACCTATATTTATTTAATACAAAATATAGACTAAACTAGAAACTTAAATAATTTTCAGCTGCCGGAGAAATGGGCGTCTGTACTGGGTATGCAATAACGTATGCACTAAGGGATTGTATTAACGAATCACGGAAGGATTCTGGCTACCCCTCAAAGTATTATGACTTTGGTAAGTATCAGTAGATGCATATAAATTTAAGAGCATCTTAATAATAATTTGTGGTTGGTTTTGCACTGAATAGTTGGTACAAATAATTTACATTAATTTGTACATTTTTTGACAAAAGCAAAGGGTTCTCTTAGTTGGCTGTTAAAAAGGAAAAGAGGGAGTAAATAAAGATTAGGGAGAAATGGAGTGTGGAAAACACAATATGATTTTAGCGTTTCTGAACACCACTTGATGTACTTCCGATTTTTAAGGAGTTAATTAAATAATTTCTTTTGTGGCTTAAATACAAAGAGTGCACTTTTCCTCAAATAAGCCCAATAATAATTAAAAAATATTTTTTTCAGATTTCCCGAGAAATACGGAAGCCATATTAAAAGCATTAAATGTAGATTTAAGCGAATTTGTAATAAATAAATGAATCTGAAAGCTGATTTGTCAGGATGTGACACATCACACATATTTAAAGTATTTTTGTAAGCATTTTTAATGTTGCCATATGACTTTGTTATTTTTATATTGTTTCTGTTTTTGTCTATAATAAAGGAGTTTTACTGCTTATACTAATGTAAGTTGTTAGTGTCGAATGAATTCATTTTGATTTTGAACACTAATACTAATCATGCCGACATACCCGCGCTCATTTCCACAAGGAGGACGCGGTATGCTTTAGAGGATTTCATAGAGACTTAAAAAGGTATTTTTTGGGTTAAAGAGTAGCAGACATCCATACATGTCAAAATTACGCAGTTACAATATCAATATTAAAATTTTACTGTTTATTATGTTGTGTAGTTTTACAGACATAAATCGAATTTGTTTTATTATTTAACTAATATAAGAAGTAACATAAAAATAAAACAACACCATAGTCAATACATGTTTATTGTTGCTTCATTAAAACAAAAAAATACCGAGCGAGATTTCCATAGTACAAAATTTAGGCCCTAATAAAAACTTTAGGCATTATTAGGCCTAACAAAAATATAATTACAGGCAGAAACGTATCTAGAACAAAAAAATAAATACCTATGATAAATCACGATTTATACAACTTAACTTACGTCTAATTAAAACGAACCGTCTATACTAATCGTAAAATATACATCGATCAATAATAGGTACATATAATTATTTTCTATACACAATAATATCAACAGTTGGGTGTTATGCAAAAAGTGCAAGAACAAATTAATGTCTAACATTTCTAACGCGATTTAACACACGATTCTAGACTTCCTTCATTCATTATCTTCGTTTATAGTACTTAATAGATTCGCGCGTAATATTCCTATTTTACATTGAAAGCGATTTGGTCATAATATATATTTATATATTATAGGATATTTATCTAAAAGACTCTTGGACTGATTACAAATAGATAAAAGTCAGCGTTGATCATGTTGCGTCAAAAAAATTATTGTTGATCAAGTTGCGTCAAATAGTAATTATTGTTAGCCAGATTGTTTATGATTCTGACATATGACATTATTTCCATTACTGGCTTGTAATCAGTTTTAATTGTTAAATAAAAGTTTTGGTTTAATTGTAATGAAATTATCACATTTTCAACATAAGTCTTATAATACAAGATTCTACGTCAGACTTTTTGAGATTCGTGAAAAATAAGATCAATTTTCGTTGTCCAAATTAAAATTGTTTATTTACGTTTTAAAGGATGACCACAAGCAGCATAGCTATTTGTACGCTAACTTTTATTTACATATACTTTAAACATTAATACATTTGACATTTATAATATTGTCGAACACAATTAAAAATCTCGAAATCAAAAATAAACAATTGTCACATTTCAAATTTTGTTAACCAATATTAAGGTTTCCCTCGCGTTTAGCGTAATCAATAAGAATTATAGAATCAATAGGAATTGTACAGATCATATAAAAGAAAAAAAAATTAAACCTAACCCGTTTTCTCGATATAAACTTTCAAACAAAAAGTTTTCAGCTTTGATATATCAGTAAACAATTCCTTATACAATATATCCAATCTACTATGTAGAAATTGTATGAAAGTCAATATAATCTACTTTTGGGAAACATCGAACCGTAATTATACATTTTTATTTAAACCTCAAAGAGATTCGTTGGTGATCAAATTTACGGTACAATGTTCGTTATTAAAAAACTAAGCATTCGAGAAAGCTGTTAATAAGTATTTACAAAATAATTTAGTCGGTCTATATAAACATACATAATCTATGATTTCGTTTCTATTCGTAATTAAAATTTGAATTTATTTCGAAATTCAAATTGTATTGTTGTTTAGTAGAATGCAGGTATGAAATTATTCATTCTCTTCATACATTAAGCTTAGAATTAAACTTTAATTGAAATATTTCGTTCGTTCCTAAACCGTTATTTTAATATCACCATGTTTTATACTAAGTGCTGTTGCTAACTCCTACTCTTAGTTGAAACATTTAGTTCAAATTGTCTACATTAAGCCGAAATATATCTTAATATACCTACGTCAGATATTAACGATTAATACTAGGCAATTTACACCCAACGACATGTCGTGTCGTATCGTCGTCGTATCGTTACTTGGCAGTGGTTGTACGAGTCGCAAGTTGTTAATAGTTAATTTATATGTTACTCTTATGTTATATTAGCGCTACAGAGAAAACGAAAAATATTAAACATTATTTATTTCTCGATCAACACATTCAATACTAAATGGGATACTGTTTTAATTTTTATTTAAAACAAAAAAACTGTAGGCATCATTAATATAATGGTTAACAACTATGAAAATTGATCAACACATTGTATATTTTAAAAAGTCAACTTAGGCGTTCATTGTTATCTAAGAGAAGTCTTTTTTCCTATTTTTACCGACAACAATTAATAAATGATTATAAAGATGTGTTCAACTATTTAATGTGTTCATCTACCTTTTAAATCGACTGTACCGACATTTTTTATCAGACGTCTTTCTCTGAACATACTTTTTTATAATGTAATTGTTATAAAACTAAATCAGTACCCCAAGCTACAGAAGCACCTCTTATGACGAAACTATTTCTTTGGAACCTACGTGATGTCTACACTACCGCTCTATACCCTGCACGTAATAGTTGGTTCAAATTATGTTATTCTATGAGATATGGTAACATTGATTACTAACCGCCATTACATTGGAATTAAAAAAAAACAAGAATTCTAAATTCAAACCTTTGAATTAGAAATGGGATAATTTTTATCTGTGACATTTAGTCTGTTTATTACCGTCATTAGAATCGAATTTTAAATTTAAAATTTCAAGGATCTATCGATTTTTTTAGTCTATAACACTTAGAATGTTTATTTATTCATTCACAAGAATAAAAAAGCCATTAATAATTTTAACAAAAGATTCAGTAATGGGATCTTTGTAATGCTACAAAATTGATTGATAAGTTAACTATACACAAATATATTGTTTAAAGGGCTTTTTATGATCATATTTATTGACGACAAAAATAGAAATAATTTTTATGGAATCTCATAAAATAATACAACTTGAAGCGCTCCTATTAGCATTATCTGAATCTTAAGCATTAAGCACTAAGCCGAAAAACTTATACAAAATTATTATATATCAAATATATTACAGCCACCTAGCTCCATCGCTACGAAAGATGAGGTATTTAATCAGTAATCGTTTTTCGTCAGTTTGTTTTCGTGTATATCAAGTATTGCTGAACTATACAGTCGAGTTACGTTACTTTAAGGTAACTATGAACTATCTCGTAGTAACGTTTTATTTGTTCGTAGTTGATGATATTTTGTCGTCTATCTTGCTTATTATACATATAAAATAGATCCTTTATCGTTATTATTTTAATTTTAAAGAGTAGTTTTAAAAGAGAAAATCGATGTTTGCAGTTATTTTAATTAAAGCATGACTATTAAGAGTATTCCCATTGCAAAGCTGTTAAGTGTTATGTTCATAGTATGATTAAAAAACTATGTGTATTTATAGTTGCATATATAATTTTTGGTTGGTTTAAAGTTTAAACTCATTAAGAAAACTGTTCAAAGTTACCCAACTTGACTGTATAACACTTTTTAGAGGATTGTAATATCAGGGACCTTTCTAGTTTAGCAATAATTTTTAGTAACACGAGAAATTTCTGTTAACAAGCACCGTAGCTTTTCTAAATTTCGTTTCTAATTTAACACCAAATTTGAACACATTGGTCGTTATTGACACTAACATGTTAGAATTTACGTTATTTTTTATACTTTTGATGTTATTTTAAATGCACGAAATAACCTATCGTCATATTGACATAGTACAGTCACCTACAGAAATAAATTACAAATCATGTTATACACAAAATAAATATTATATGGAAAAATGTGATAAGAGGACAAAAAAATCACATCATAAATGATTTTCAAATTCAAGGAAACACTAATTCAAACAATGAAATTATTGCATCTTATATTGATTATTGGGGTTGCCCAATGCGCAGTGTTGACTGCTCTGGAGATGTTAAGTCTATGGACATAATCTATACTATAGACTTATTTATGTTGGACTTTTAAATATGGAAAATATCTAGATTGATTTTGAAATAAGTAATTTTCCAAGATTTGGATTGTATTAATTTATTTATCTCAAGACCCGAAGTATTAATCTGTGTCAAGATGATTTTTTTATATTGAATGTGTATATCTATTAAGGTAAACTCTCTCCTAGGCGACTGTAGCTATAAGATCCGTCATTCTTCAGGTTATTGCGATCAAACAAACTTTTTAGCTTTTTGTTACCATCAATATTGTACATTTTATTTTCCTATTTCCAGTTTATTGTATATTTTGATTTTTTAATACAAAATCGTGCGGGTGTGCGTTCAAATGCGTGCGAATGTGCGTGTTTAGATAGGAATATTTAACCTTTATTTTTGAATTGAATAAATTTGAACATATAATGTTGATAATTAATATATTTAGGTTTTAGTTCAATTATAATTATTTTTCATAAATTTCTTTTAAGTTGTTTTCAGTTACAATGATTTATTATAGCAACTCAATTAAATACGTTAGGAGGAATGTCAACTAATTAGTTTTAATATGAAACTTTTTTTAAAACTAACTAACAAATGTGTACATAATATGTGTAGGTATATATTTTTTTATACTAAAGTTGATATCAGATCAAATTGCCGGCGTTTGAATGTCAGTTTAATAGCTTTTTTATCAAATTTAGGGTATTTCGGTATAGTTATTATTCGAGATTCTATCAGTCCAGGATGTGTGTAAATTTTATTCGTTTTGAGATTCATTAAGAACTTATTATAAACAGCTTCTAGCCAATCCAAAAAACCGTTAACAAATTCAAATTCGGAACTTCAGTTACAATCACGAGACGCCATCTTGCGTGTGCGCACGCTTCTTATGATCGGGGGTCGATTTCAGTATATCCGGTTGTCCGTGGGACAGTACTCTTGCGTCTAGATGTTGATTGAACGTTGAAGTGTGGGAGCTTAGGGTCAATGTCGCGTTTCTGTCTGACCCTAGGGTCATTGTGGTGTTGGAGTTGAGGGTGTGAGTGTGCGTGTGATGGTGCATTGTGGAGGGGGAGGAGTGGGGGGCGGGTTTTCTGGTTCTTGAGCTGGTTCTGGTGAGCGAGTTCATTTGGGGAGTCCCCGGGTTCGGCCGGTGGTTGTTCTTGTAGTCCGCTATTAGATGCGTCAGCTCTACCATCTGGAAATATTAATTGAATATATTATATATCGGAGCAGATGGACGAAAAGAATAATCAAGATAGTGAAAACGATTTCAATATTAGTTAATTAGTCGAACCTCCTTGGTTTATTAGAATGTTTAAATTCAAACTTAAAAGAATTGTGTGGAATTTGTCAGTTGCTATAAAAACGTTAGCATTGTGAAAAATAATCAGATATTGGATAATCATTAATCGAGAATATACGCCGTGAATATGTTTCTCTGAAGTTTTACTTATTAAGAACCTAAGAAAGAGCCATCATGAAGCAAACAATCACTACAACTACTACGACGACACTCTCTGCGACATATATTATATAGCAATATCTGTAGTGGATCATTTGTATTTCTTTTGAATTGTTTAATGGAATGGCATCTTGACAATAAAAGGCCGATGCCTGCATGGCCGAAGGCACATGAAACACTTATTTCGTCATAAGTTAATGCCATTTAAGTATCATAAAAAACACCAACACGAATATGTGAAAAACGTGTTAGAGCACACACAAAGAAATTTAATTTTTAACTTACTCTTGGTTTATTGAGACTGATCAACATCTTGTGCACCGGGCTGGATGAATCTTCCGTATCTATTAACATCATTAGGTCGTCCTGGAAAACAAATTTTAATAATATTAAGTTACCATATAAAATTCTAAATTTGCATCGTTTTAACAATTCTATTAAATTTCTTCTGTCTTTGACTAATGTAAAGTAAATTCCAATGCATTGAATAGTTTTTGCTTGGTTTCTATTTCTTTAATAAGTAGGTTAAGTTTCCGTTAGTTATAGGTCGCGTCACGAATCTTTAGCGCTGAACGAAACCTGCGCAAAAGTCAAAAATAAGGTATCGAGGTAGCGGCGCGTGATCGTCGGGTGCGCGAGCGTTGATTGGTTGTCCCAGGCGTGTTGTCTTTCTCGCACCAATACGTCAATTCCGAGCGCGATTCTACCGATGCGCAGCTATTTTCGTCCAGCGTTAAACATTCGTGACGCGACCTACAGTATGCGATCAGTCGCCATACGCAAATCAATAAACCATGATAAAGATAAAGAGAATCAGTAATAATTACCATACTAGCACATCAAACCATCTAACAACTAACTAACAATCTTCTTTCACAATTTTCATTTTCCATAGAAAAATGTTCCTTATCACAAAACATGCCATAGAGACTTTAGATACAATTTTTTAACATACTTTTTAAGGTCAAATTAAACTTATACATAAACAGTGACACATACCTGTAGTCCGCCAAAAAGACCGATCGAATTAAGCGGGTATCTTCCAATTACTGACATAGAAGCTAGTTCCAATACTGCTACTCCTTCTTCAGACACCGCGAGCCACGCCATCGAGAGGTCTGGCTGTTTTATCTGTCAAACATAATATATAAAATATACAGGATGTCCCAAAATTCAACAATAAAATTAACCAGAGGATGGACCAGGTCATGTCTGCTCCAGAAAAAATTGAGAAAAAGTTTGTTATTTATTTATAAATATAGCAAAATAAGGTACTACTGTCGGTATATATTAACGGGTTTACGGATCGGACATTTGTTTTGAAACACACTGCATATAATATAAACGTAACAAGCCGGTGTCTGTAAATGGAAGATATTATATGAGAAAAAATATTATAGGAGACCTTTATGATCGCAATAGAACCCAAAACAATGATTTTTTTGAATTTTTGTCTGTTTGTTTGTGCACGCTAATCTCAGAAACGGCTTATCCTATCTAGATGGGGATTTCAATGATATATTGTGGTAAGCTTCACTTAAAATTTAGTCCATATCAATCGGTTGATAAATACAAAAGTTATGGCAATTTAAACAATCACGTTGAACTTGCTGAACTGTTGGCACGAGTTAGGCATTTTCAAATATGCTGCCCAAAATCACTTTTCTACGCGGGCGAAGTCGCGGGTAGTAAAGATATTATACATCGTACCCGCGCTTGAAACAGCGTAGCGCCGAAGAAGGGCCACTTGCGCGTGCAGTTGAGGTAGATGCGCACGCAGTCCGCCGAGCTGCGCCCGCGCAGCGCCGCCCACTTCGTGCGGAGCTTCTCCTCGATCTCCCTGCAAGTGTGAGAGATGAAAGGGAAATATTTATTTATTTTACCCTTTATTACACCAAGGAAACTTAAAAACTAGACAAATACATGAAATTTATGTGTAATTGGCGGCCTTATCACTTGAAGTGATTTCTTCTAATCATATTTAATTATTTAGGTAATGTACTAGTATTATTAGGTATGACGGGGCCTATTAAATACTATTTTTATATTTATATATATTCATTTGAACATTTTGAAAAAATATTAATATAATTCTTTTTTCTAAGTACATTGACACAGGCAACGGAAAAGCCCCCCCCCCCCCCCTGTGGGGAAACGCGGGTTCTTAGTAGCTTGAGGTGCTTTCCAGCTTTCTGAGTGAACCAATTCGGATCAAAGAGGCTGCTTTTGGTATCCATATTTTTATGGAGGAGACCAGAGACCTTATAGCCCCCTTATAGTAATGTATAGTATATATACCTGAGCTCGCACTGCGCGCGGTACCGGTACGGGTAGAAGCGGTGCGCCAGCGGCTGCGCGTGCGCGGGCGTGGAGCTGCAGTAGTCGCCCATGTCCAGCTGCGCCATTAGTGCCCCCAGTTCCGCCCCTAGCTCCCTCGTTACCGGGAAACGACCCGCTACCACTGTCAAAACAATTAATATATTAAGGAAGCATCCAATTTCGCCCATCAGTATCATAATACCAAAAAACCATATTACAATTCAGTAATTGTGGATAGAATTTTTTTATTAAGTTTGCAACAAAGCAGAACCTTTTTCATCTTTCACTTCTAGCCACCCGGGCGCTACGGTCGGGGACCACTTCTGCCCACGAAATGGGGTCCCTCAAGTATTGTTATGTATTTTGTGTTTTGGACACCCGACCCGTGCTTAAGCGTCACACGGCTTTTTTTATACGATGAAGTGGGAAGACGAGCTGGATGAACTCCTGATGGTAAGAGTAAAGCCAGCCCATAACCAATGCAATGCTGCCCGGAACTCTGCTCTAAAGCCAAACTTCATGGATGAGCAACTGGACACTGGTGGGCTTTATTCAATAGCACCATTTCGTACGAGTCCGACATATCCTTCTCTCTCTCTCCTCCGAGGAGGCCTTGGTATTCGTGACAGGATTTCCCATCATACAAAGGGATTTCTAAAGGTAACTCCTGGTCTAGACTAGGAGTTGCAAATCTAGATTTGCGGTATTTTTATACGGGTATATAATTTCTTGACCTTTGACAATTTAGATTATATCGAGCTCCAAGATCCTTATACTCATATAATTATATATTTTAATAAAAATAAATGCCAAATACCTTGCTGATTAACTTGATAGCAGAGCAGTAGCCTCTCCTTGTCAGTTTCCGTTCGCACGGAGCTCTTAAAGTATAATCTATTTCTATACGTGAGTCTGATCACTCGAGAGTTCTCGAACTTTCCAGAACCTTTCTCTCGAAGCGCCGTCTCCCATCGCGATATGACGTCACAAAGCTGCAAAGATTCTCAAATTAATACTTTTTTTTCTTCAATATAAGGATTTGTTATTGTCGAATATAGTTATTCGGATATAGTGGCTTAGATAAATATATATGGATAGATACACGAAATTGTGTTGTACGTTATTATAGATAGTTTTATGAGTGCTTATAAGGATGATTCAAGTTTTGTGGATGGGATTGACATGACTTTAAGGTTAAAAGCCCTAAAATAAAGAATAAAAAGAAAAGTATTTCAAGAAAACTCAATTTGCCTAAGAACATAGCTCTAAAGTCTAAACATAATATATTATGCTAGCATAATCAAAAAGTGCACAATTTACCTAGCTAATTATTTCTTTCTTTGCTTATTTACTAAGTTGCCTGGTAGAAATCACCAAATCAAATTTAAGTGATAAGGCCGCCTTTTACGCCTAATTTTGTACTTTGTATTAGTTTGTATTGTGTTTCTTTCTTATTATGGTGTAATGAAGTATAAAATAAATAATATATAATATATATGTATCGGCAATGGATATATCGATGCTAAATTGCATACCTTTTTGTCCGGCTTGATATGATGTTCTAGATCCTTCTCGATGGGGTCGTCGCTGAAGAGCGCGAAGCCTGACGCAGAAGACTCCCTGCAACCCAGCTCTGAGCTCAGCGTAGATAGGAACTCTTCCACTGTCGTAGATCCGTCGAAACTTATTACCTGAAATTGTTTAAATATATATTTTTTAATTTGAAGTAATAACGACAAATGGACGTTTGGTAAAACATTGTATGTAATTGTAGTCCAGTCAATTTAGATATTTGACGTTATATAATTTCAAGACAAGCTGAAAAATTGGTGAGATCGTTTAAAATAAATGAAAATTTCAAAGGTCAATTTAATTTTTTTTTTGTGATTTTCAGCAAAACGGTAAGTTTTATCGTCAATACATAGTATAAAATAACAAAGTTATTCGCCATCTGTCTGTCCCTATATATGCTTATATCTTTAAAACTACGCAACGGA
>JADANM010005719.1:2522861-2533406 GCA_026213755.1 Eurema hecabe
TTTAATTTGTTCGTAACCCACTCCTTTATTCGAGCTGCTTTTGCCTCTACTTGTTTTGCGTCCTGAAGTCTTAGCTGCTTCTAGGATTAAATATACTTAAGTTAGTTTTGTTGTTTGGTACCAACATTTAATGAGATAAGGTCAATATTATTACAAGCCTAAAGTTCGTCAACGAACTTTATCTTATCAGAAAAACATCTAACCATCGTAGATTCCATTTTTTCATGCTAGTAGTTACTTAAAGACGTATGCAATATATTTTATTTATGAACATAACGGTAACTGAGAAAGTTTTCATTTACAATTCATTATGATAAAATTCGAAATTCGTTATTCGAATCAGAAATTGTTTACATAAATCTCGCGCAGTAACGGTAATCGCGTCACGTCAAGTCAAACTTCTAAGCTCACAGCTTATAAATTCCAATGACGTTTATGACTTGACATCACCGATCACTGTGACGTTTCAGACACCATTTCGTAGTTACCGTGACGTACGATGCTGCTATATTATCGTAAAAAATATCGTAAAACTATATTATGCAATGGCACCACAATGATACATTCCATCGAATATTTGACTATTTATGAGGGGTTATGTTTGCATTATTTATTATGACGGATTTATTTCATGAAATAATAGCTAATTGATATCATGCAACAAATGATTCCAATAATCTATATAAAGTTAAAAGCAATCAGCAATTACATTCTTAAGTCGTTACGTTTATTGTTCCTTGTAGGATAATAAACTTGAGAATCAACCAACCCAATAATTGCTTACCTACTGGTTCAGAGTGCTCTTCTTAGAATAAGGGACAAGTTAAAATTAAATGTTTCAGAGCATAGTGTGACTCAGTGGCGGACATTGCCGAATTATGCTGAAGCTAATTGGAACGTGAACTTTGACTTGTATAACTGAGTGCTCGATTGTGCGAAGCGTTGCTGTTGTTGAAATATTCATCTAAGCCATTATGGCGCATAATGCGCTTTAGTACCTTAATTGGTAAAGTAGGTTAAGTGTAAAAAAAAGCGAAAACAAGTTATCCTATAATTATTAAAAAAACAAAATACCCGACTGCACACTAAAAAAAGAGTAATTATGTCTTTATCCCGTGGGACTTTTAGGATAAAATGTATCCTATGACACTCCCGTAATCAAGACAAATCTAACGATACCTCATACATCAAAATCCATCAAGCCGTTTAGGCTACAGGAGGTCACAAAGGAAAAGACATACATACATACTTACATACACTCGAAAAACATTACCCTCCTTCTTTGGCAGTCGGGTAATAAGCTGATTGTCTCTGTCTAAAGGTGTAGTATTTCTCGCGGGGTATAATGAATGATTATTTTGTTATATACCTGTTCTTCAATCTGGCCCTCGAGCCTCGAGATGGCTTTGGGAGCGCCTTCAGCGCCCGCCGGCCACTCGCACAGCCTTTGCTCCATGGCGCGAACCTGAAAAGAAATGTTTTTATTTAAATACTCCTATTAGTACATAATATGTATGCACTTAGTTAAGAGTAAGGCGAACCTGCATGTGTCATGTTTTGGTAATTATAATACATCAATATCGATCTTATATATGTAGTTGTACTGTTTATAGTACGCGTCATTTATGTTTAGCGATTGACGATAATAGCTGCGCATCGGTAGAATCGCGCTCGTAATTGACGTATTAGTGCGAGAAAGACAACACGACTGGGACAACCAATCAACGCTCACATGACGATCACGTTATTTTTGACTTCTGCGCAGGTTTCGTTCAGCGCTAAAGATTCGTGACGCGTACTATACATGGTAATTTTAGATATTATTAACAGATTAAAAAAAACAGCAAATTTATTGGAGTAGAAATAAGATTAGAAAGTAGAAATAAAATGAAACTATGCGGTTCTAAGGTACTGTAAACATTATTAAATAACTCCCAATAATTATTAGGCAGGTGTCGTTGAAAACAATGGAATATCGATATATTCAAACTCATTACATTATGGAAGTCTTGTATCACGAGGTTAATAAACCCACCCCCGAGCTGTCAAGATCCGGGAGTAGATATTCATGGGCGGCGATGACCACTTTCCATCAGGTGGCTCGCCTGCTCGTTTGCTCACTATATTATAAAAAATGGCGATTGTAAAACATTAACCTATCAAGTGATATAAACTATTCTATTAATAACAACATACAAGTAATCTTTGTGGCATTTAAACATAAATATATGACGTATCTACTATCTAATTGTACAAAACCGCAGTTAAAATCCGTTCGCTTAGACATGTTATATGTATCGATATTCGCGGTAGACCGGCGCGGCGTGGTTCCTAGCTCCTATAAGCTTACCGCATAGCATGAGTCGCAAATTTTACTAGGTACAAGTATTAAGGATATGCTTTTTATATATCTACATAGACATAAGAAAATACAGCTCCAAACCACACCTAGGTATATACTTAGGACTTAGGAATACACAAACTACTATAATATGATGTATATTTACACTAAATCACACGTAAATTTCAGACAAATTGTATAATTAACTCCTACAATATAACCTACACTTTTCAGCTAACCTTCCTTTTTTTTTAATTCTTGTATTTTCGGGTTGCCTGGAAGAAATCACTTTAAGTGATAAGGCCGCCTTTTACACTAAAATTAAATTTATTTGTTTAGTGTATAAGATTTCTGTGTGTAAAAAAGGGTTAAATAAATATAGGTACAATCAGCAGGTTAGCGGTAACAAAAGCTTCTGAAGAAATTTTTTTTATAATAAAAATTAATCACAGACGGCGGTCTGTGATGTAGTTATGAACTAATCAACATCAAAGAGGGACAACATTACCGTTTGAATGCACTGATTCGATTATGGACGCAAAGGCTGAAAGTTTAATTTGTGAGTTACTTTCATTGTATATGTAATATATACGCATAAACCTTCCTTAAAAATCACTCTATGTATTAAAAAAAACCGCATCAAAATCCGTTGCGTAGTTTTAGAGATCTAAGCATACATAGGGACAGACAGACTACGGATAGCGACTTTGTCTATGTATTGATTTATTTTATACTAAAAACACAATTAATGGCCAGTTTCTCTGAGGCTTACATTTCGAAGTCCAAAAATACTCGGTTATACGTAAAACCAGTTGAGGTTCGTTCTTTCACCTTTTTTTCATAGTGAGAAAATCTTTATGAGATATCTGTCATGCCTATGGGCCTCGGGTCGTCACAGGCACCTTCGCAGACTCCCCCGCGGTTATACATAGCTAGCTGTTGCTCGCGACTTCGTCCCCATCGATTTCTTTTTGCATTATTTCATCGCTCCTATTAGTCGCAGCGTGATGTTATGTAGCCTAAAGCCTTCCTCGATAAATGGTCTATTCAATAAAAAAAGAATTTTTCAATTCGAACCAGTAGTTCCTGAGATTAGCGCGTTCAAACAAACAAACAAACTCTTCAGCTTTATAATATTATAAGTAAGTATGATGGTTACCGATGTAATCATTATGATAACCTTGTACGATATTAATAGGTTTGATTATAACTTGTATAAAACCTACGCATAAAATAAAATCGAGAAATTAACGCGAATAAATAAACAAACGTTTTAAATTTTTATTTTATTGCAGATAAAGCGTGCCTTTAGAAAATAAGCTTTACAATAGAGTCCATTTATAAAGCCGATAGAGATATTTCGCCTACGGTTCATTAAGCAGTGGGCAGGGATTTCGCAAAGCGCTGCACCTACTCGCTTAAGTAAGAATTGTGTATCAAAGCAGTTCATACTAGTTAAATCTAGTTATGTTTGAAACTTATATAGTCTTTCCTATATAAGTTGCGTGGATTGAATTATCCTTCGATTAAAAAAAATGATTATAAGTTATAACGAGATCTAGTGCCGTCCAGATTTATATGAGTTAAATTGAAGTACCTATTCTAAATCAGTATCAGATTTTTTGAACTGGCAGCCAGTTCAAAAAATTAAATAAGCGTATGTTCTAATTTTAAATTACTCCTATGGTATAGAAAACGCTATTTCTTTTATTATTCAAAACCTATACAGATTAAAAGAAATTAGGACTGGCAGGTTATAAAAAAATATCAGTTGACATCTGTAGGTACCTGATGAAAAAAAAAACAAAACCTAATGACATTCTAATTTTAAATGTCTGCTAAGCATTCCAATACAATCGTACAATGTGGCAAGTTATTAATAACTTCCGTCACTTACACATATTCGCGTTCTGGTACGCAGACGCCATTTGTGATCCAAAAATTATAGCACTTTCACTCATAATAACACTTTATTACACTTTAAACTTATATATTATAGATATATACACTATATCTATATCTATATAGAGGATATATTAACTTTCACTTTCAGTTCAATGTTCTTTATATCTTTAAACACTAGCAGTCTGCTTATAGATTTATTTATGAAACAATGGAGTTTTATTGCCCATAAACAAAGCAGACTACATGATCTTATTGTTAAAGTTAATAATATCTTGTTTGTGTGTTCAAAGTTTCAATACTGTATACTTTAAGCATATGAGACTGATTTTATTAACATGTTTAGGATTAGGTAAGTGAAAAAGTGTGATATCTACTATATGAATGAATTATAAGCGTTAATTATAGCTAAGTTTTGGTATTGGTAGCCTAAGTAAACGTTTTTTTATTTTATTCGAATATACTAAGGCAGATTTTTATATTATTGTACCTCAGTTGTCTGGCAGAAATTGCTATTAAGCAATAAGGTCGACTTTTTACATTTTAAATTATGATTTCATATACACGTTCTAATGTTTTTTTTTAATTGGCACATCATAATAACGGGTTTAAAAATAAATAAACAATCTATACTAATATATAGAGCTGAAGAGTTTGTTTGTTTGTTTGAACGCGTTAATCTCAGGATCTACTGGTTCGAATTGAAAAATTCTTTTTTTATTGAATTGACCATTTATCGAGGAAGGCTACATAACATCACGCTGCGACTAATAGGAGCGAAGATATAATGGAAAATAAGGAAAAACGGGGAAATTATTAATCTTTGAGGGCTTCATTTGTGTGCGCTGCGAAAACGGTTCAAGATACAAAAACAATATGTATGAAAGAATTATTCCTCTTTAAATGATCTAAAAAATAGTCCGCGACAGTATATGTCTCTAAGATTGACTCACTATACCATAATAATAGAAATAGATCCGACGGGGACGAAGTCGCGAGCAACAGCTAGTGTTCTTATATAACCAAAAAAGAACGAAATTAAACAACCATAATATATTAAGCTAATTAAATAAAACTACAAATTTATCGTGTTAACGACGCACTTCATTCACTCTTTAATGTCACTAAAATTCGAACGAAGTCAACTCATAGAACAAAGGAGCTAGCGTGAAACAGAATTAGGGCTAAGAATAGCTACATTAATCACTAGAGTTTTGCCTGAGTCAGCGACGAACCGACTCCGGTATAACGCTCTCTAAAGAAAATAAACCAACGGGAAATGAGGTTGATTTTATTAGTTCAGTCTAAAGATCGAGGGTAGTGTTTAGTGTTAAGACTGAGATTTATATTAAAACTAGCTGTTGCCCGCGACTCCGCCCGCGTGGATTTTCATACAAACTTTCATCCCCTATTTTATCCCCTTGAGAGTAGAATTGATCAAGTTCCTTTCTTAGCGGATGCCTAAGTCATAACATCTATCTGCATGGCAAATTTTTCCGTCCTGTGGTTTGGGCTGTGCGTTGATAGATCCCTATGTCAGTCAGTCACCTTTGAATTATATTATATATTTAGATAGCAGTTTTACCGGGATGTAGGATACATAAACCTTCCTCATAAATCACTCTATTTGATAAAAAATACCGCGTGAAAGTCTGTTGCGTAGTTTAAAAATTTAAGCATACATAGGGACAGATGAAACAATGTTCGAAGATCATCGTGAATCAGTCGATGCTTGCTTTTATACATAAAATCCCATTAGAAAAAAACTAAAAAATCCTTGATATATTTTCCATAATATTTAAACTAGACAGATGAAACATAATGTACGAAAATGATCGCGAATCAGTTAATTCCTTTACTCTTATACATAAAATAATGTCAACCTTCGTCAATTTGTAACCAAATATTAACAAAAAAAAAACGAAAAAATCAATGATATATTTTAGTGTAGATTAAAGTCTTTATAAAAAATGCATTCTTTCCATAAACCTTTCATCGCAATTTATTTCTCATAACACGTAATGTGTCGATTTAATCGTTCAAAATCGCTCGTAATTTCCAACAGGCCTGTGGTCAAGTGCAAGCGTTCATTAGTAGTCCACGGTTAATTAAAACGTTGCCAGCAATGAATTACACCCTTCCTTATTTATTCTACGGCTTCATTATGCATAGGAAGTCGAAGATGGGATGTAATTAATGTTTTAACGAGTTAGTATTGCGTTCGACTATTTCATTTAGCTGGTTTATAGTTTAGCACGTTCATCATAATTTTGACGGGTTATAAGGATGTGTCATTTTTTTTTCTAGCAATAAGCAGATTTTCCGCCAGTTTCAATATAAGAATTCTTAAGTTGTACGCTATGGGAATTTTATGACCTTTACGACCCTTAAGGATGTTTACTGCCTTCTTTATTGAAATAATAATGAGAGATTTCGCGCAAAGTAGTGTATAATCGGGTGTTTATTAATTGTGAGTTAAAGTTTATAATTGCTTAAATATAGTAAGTTTACATATGAATAAAGAATATATTTCCTACTTCCTATGAATGTTGCGATAAAAATCAGTCACAGAGCTAAATATAGAATAAAAAAACATCGCCCACAGAATTAAGGAATACGCAGAAACAATGACGTAGCTATTTCTTGGCTACATTACGACACACCTATTCGATTGTTTATTGCTTTTAAGCCTTAGCTCAGTGCAATTAATCCCAATGTTTACAAACGACACGCTCCATTTGGCGCCCAAAATAGATCAAATACGTCCATCTTGATTGGAAATGACACGCGTAGGATGCGTTCTTTTCTAAAGTTTAAAATAATCAAGAGTACCGTGACATTAGGCACTTATTGTTGCCATGTTAATATACAAGATAAATATATTTTTATTTTTGTTTCATAATTGAATAATTAAAAACTTTACGGCTCGTGCTATAAAAAATAAAACATTTAGATTTTACGTTTTATGGTTCTAGTTGTTAAATTGATATTCTTCTCGAGTAGTAATTAACCTCACTCAAAGTTTACCGCAAAGGTGTCTTGTTACTTTCGACTATAAATCATCTGCTAAAGCTTTGCTCTTTGTTCTCGGTTCGGGTTAAATACTGATTATATAGCGCTTTATTTTTTAACGTAAAGCTAAAAACAAAAGCATATATACACGCTTTAAAATAAATTATACTATCATTAAAATATCTCGTAAATTGTTTTACGTCTCTTGATAAAAGTCAAAATAGTTATATCATTAGTGGCTTATTTTAAAATATAGGTATTGCCAATCATATGACATAAATAAATGTCTAATAGTTTTTTAGTCGACTGTACCTACGTCCTTATGTTCACGTCTATTAATTTTTTAGGGTTCGAAAATATATGCCAAAAGAAATTGTTATTTCAGCGATTCTAAGTTAGATTTTCACAGACATTAGCTGGTATAACATTTAACATAGGTCCTTTATTAATAATTAATTTTTGTTTGTAAAATTTGTATGACTTTTTTTTCTTTTGTGGCAACGCATTTTTCTTACGAAAATAATGCATAAAAATTTTGTAGATTGAAATTGACAGCTGCATTTTTAGTACCTAATGACTTGAGGTGGTATGCAAATAAACATTTTTTAATTACTTAGACGTGTATTGTTAAACAAAGATCAATTTAGATAAATAACTAAAAATTATTATTAGTAATTGCTATAAATACGAGAGCCATCCAATTATCACAACGTGTAATTAGGCTCTATGCTTTAGTGAACCATACATTATGTGATTTATAATAGAGAATTGGAAATTAATATTAATAAATGTCAAGTAAAGGCTTAATTTAGTATGTACTTTGATACTATGATAAGACACGCTTTTTGTTTCACATTGAGATTTAGTTAATTATTTTCTTAGGATATAATAAAATCAGCTACAAATATACCCTTACTTATTTATGAATAAATAAACGAACTTAATGATTACTTCATTACTAAGCAATATATTTTTCTAATATAGTTAATTTAAATCAACGTATTTTGTACAACCACTGGCAATGTATAAAGCAAGAAAAAAAAACAATTGACAGACTCGATAAGATTGACACTATTTTTTTTTTTCAATTAATAACCATAGATTAAAAATTCCAAATTCAAACAGATAACACTAAAACCACGCACACATCGTATTCCGTACAGATTAGTAAGGCGTTCGCGCGCGATGCAGCGCGGAAACTAACTGACGATATCCTGTAGGACTTGCTATGGATCGATATGTATAGAGCTTAATGTGGTGGCGATTTATTTATTTATAACCAATTTAGAAAACTTTCTTTGGCTGTAATATTTGTTAACGAAGCTAGTTCTAACCTCAGGACTCTAAAATATAATTACTATTATAATTATTAATATGTCAGCGAATATTAAAAGAGATGCTTCTAAGCCGTTATTCGTTGTATAATTATCGATAACGATAACTCAATTTCTACAGCCCTTTTTATAAGTTAAAGTTACAAATAGTACGCATGTGAGGATGAATTAATGAATTTATTTATCGGTAGCCTATAAAATTAATGAATGGAAAAGGGCAACACGGTGCATATCAAATGCAGTTATTTTATGCAGTTCGAAGTTTGAATTTAAATTAGTCGTGTAACGGATATTCGGTATTCGGCTTGTTCGGCAACATTTTTTTAATCGATCGGATACAGAATAGGCAATGTAGCAATATAATAACGACTTATTTAAAATTACAAAACTATAGTTAAACTAATTTGTAAAATTTAATAAAAAATGAATCAGTTAACAATGGTTACGTCAAACAACTTTATAATTTCTTGCTTTTCAACGATTATATTCTAAATTTAATGGTTTAGTTTAAATCCTGCAAGTTCCTATAAAAACGTTGGGAATAGCAATGAAGGAAATATTTTATATCTAATCTGTATGCATACCTACTAGAAAAGTAAGAGCATACTAGAGAAAAAAAATGTACATTAAAATAAATACATTCAACTATATAACAATAAAACAACGACTAATCCAAAGGGTTTTATAGTTCCGCAGTAACAGACACATAAATCACAACAAAAGTTCTAAGACAAAAATGTTACCATTTTATTGCCATGTCGCGTCGCGTTATGGCTAGAAAAATATATTTAGACACGCACAATCTCAGAATACAGCTTTAGCTAATTCTTTAAGTATTTACTTATATGAAATGTTTAAAGTTAATTGTCTATTGTAAACACACACACACATACACACACACACACACACACACGTCATACCTATATAAACCTACATCTTATTTATTTCACTTAAATACTTAAAGACTTATTACTTAGTAAGTGAAAGTGAATGAAAACGTATGAAAATTAAATCGATACCTTTACAAAACTACGAAATCCTAATCTTTTAGAATTATAATTAGGATTATTATATAGAGTACTATTCCCTTAACTAAACAAGGTTCAATCTCAATAATATTCTATATCCATACTATTATTATAAATGCGAAAGTAACACTCTGTCTACCCATCATGCTAAAACTACTGAACCGATAACAACGAAATTTGGTACACAGATTTATAAAAAAACTACATCTCAATAATACTCTATGTGAATTGTAAGCCAAACACGATAATAGGTATATACTGTATATGTATTACAATCGTACATGAAACTTGAAGTCAAAGTGAAGTAATGTTTGTTCAGATGCAGTTGCTTAATTTATGATTCTTGCAAATAAGTTCGCGAGATGATATATACTCGTACGTATTTGAATATGTAACTTCATATACATACAAATATAGTATTTTCGTGACTCGAATAAACGAATAAAATCGAATTATAATAAATAATCGATATTGTGATTTAAGAAAAAGTTTATTAAGAACATTGCTTCACTGTAACATTTAAATTATATAGATGATTTTCCTTAAAAGAGTTTTTTTAATAAAATTCGTTACTCAACAGATTATATAAAATACAAGCAACGAGGATCGATCAATATCAATTTCATGTTGGAAATCGTCCAGGATACTTTGAAATATTCTATCAATGCGGTATCGCGATCTATA
This sequence comes from Eurema hecabe, assembly GCA_026213755.1. Taxonomy (NCBI): domain Eukaryota; kingdom Metazoa; phylum Arthropoda; class Insecta; order Lepidoptera; family Pieridae; genus Terias; species Terias hecabe. Next base: position 2,533,163 of record JADANM010005719.1, read on the forward strand.
TTCTAAGCTACGTTTAATCTGACAGCAATTTTTCAACATATGGTACATAATATAAAATTTAAAATTGGTTAACTCAAGAGTAATATTCCGGAACTGAAATATAAAATAAAACCTTTAAATTTCGAATTTACGTTCAGAAATGAACAGCTTTGACATCAACTATACCAAACCAATATGTTATAAAATTGATAATTTTCAAAGTTGGCTGTTATAATTCAAAATAACAAGCTTTGTACGCGGTTCA
>JADANM010005719.1:2552106-2575050 GCA_026213755.1 Eurema hecabe
TACTAATAGTAATAAATCATTTTAGAATTGTGAAGGAGTAATTTAAACAACTAAAGCTTTTCGTATAATGTTTTTTTCGCAACATAATTACCAAAAGGGTAAATTAAGGGTGCGTAATTAATGAATTGTACCGCAAATTCGCAATGACTTGCATATTTTATGCCCTCAAGTGTTTGTGGCGAAAACTTTTCACGGAAAAAAGTAAAGCCGCTTCGGAACAAAAGCTCAAACGTATAACTATACCTAAATATAAATGTGTTCTTTTGTTTAGTAGAATACGCTATTGTTAACTAAAACATGGATTTTGATCCATTATGATTTTTAATGGTCGCGACTCGCGATGTACTATTTGAAATTTTTATTTCAAATATTTACGTTTTTTCTTTCGTTGGAACTGTTGAGTTTACGGCCTAATTTTTTGGCTTTTGTTTCGTTATTCATTGTTAACTTTTCAATTATTGAGAAACGGGTCAGCGTTGGGTGTTACGTTAGAAAGCGAAAAATGGATGTCATCATTCTCTTATAAAAAACCCTATCGCAAATATTTATAAGCATATAATTGTATGTATACAGTATCTATAATAAAGACACTAATTTTTATCAAACTCAGATCTACTAACCAATGTTCTGATCAGACTTAAGGGATTCTTAAAAATTCTTGGAGTGTATTTTTAAATTTTTCTCGCAAAAATGAAAAGAAATCTTTCTTCTTACCTTATCTTCTGCTTCTTCTGCTCTGCCCTCAGCCTCCAGTACCCGCTGCTCCAGCTCTGAGAGCTGTAAAAGAAAAATTTGTTTGTCATGGATATTAAAAAATTATAAAATGCAACTTTTCTTATTCAAAGGAGCCTCGATTACCTTTTTGAGAACTGCTTACAGAAACAGTACCTTTAACGCCATCTATTATCCTATTTTATAAATATTATATTTGGAACTTTGATATAAACCAAAACGAGCTGAAGTTCAACCAGCGTAGTTTGCGCGCCCCCCGACAGATGGCGCTGTTCTCAATTGTAACATTATCGAACCACGTGGCGGAGTGAACGAAATATGATGGTAGGTATGTTTATTTCGCTATTCATCAGGAGGCTGTAGGAAAAGGCATTATTGTTATGTAAGAATGTATTCGTGCGGTTTCTGAGTCACGGGGAGGCGAATCGGCGAAAGGGTGGTTAGTTGCAAATATAACGTTGATATATTATTATGTATGTAGTTTCGTTCGGCTCTTAGAGGTTTACTTGAGGTGGCATAGTTGTGGTTTTCACTGTAAAATACGTATTATTAATTTTTTTCAAAAATTGATATCGTGAAATGGTAACATTAATACTTAACCATATTACCTATATCTATAAACCACGAATCCATTTGCGAAAAATCGATTCACTTTTTGTCTCAATTCTTTGTACTAATGGTTCTATTATTAAGGCTTAAAATCACAAAGAGCGAAAAGCATTAAAATCGGAAAAACCGTTGTAAAGGTCCTGTCGTTTAGAACAATTACAATTTATTATAAGTTTAAATTTTGACCACCAAAGTTTGTACTATTGATACAGGCGCTTATTTGATAACGCGCATAAAATCTACAGTATCGAATTCGCGTTTCGAATACAAAATGGCTGATGTGAATAACGATCATTTTATTTTCGAACGCCCCGATTTAATATAATAAGCGAATTTCAAGCTTTATGGATCCTTTTTACTAACGAATTTGCGAAATAAAAATGCATACACGAATGCAGACGTCAAAGAAACGGGGATATGCGATAGATCAAAAACGAAGGATGAAACAGAATACGAATTACACTGAGGGTTCTGTTTAGACGATTTTTTTGGTTAAACTCTAAAATTATTAATGAAACAAAAGTTTTTTTATAATTTGAAACCTTCAAGTCTATATTCTAAAACGTAATAGATTTATTAAAATGGTTGATGTTAATAAAGATTTTAAATCAAACTTTAAATCCATAGATATTTATGTATGAAGGTATTGGAATGATATGTTGTGGAAGGTATTACTTATAGTGATAAGGTCGCAAGTTACAACGATTGGTTGCTTAGGTTCAGACAATTTCTATCTATATATCTATCTAATTATTTAACTCATTTTAATGAAGCATAAAGAAATATTCAATTACAAAAATATTACATCGTTATGACTATTTTTTTCATTGGTTAACTATATTGTACATAAAAGCGATAACGTTAAAAAAACGTAAGTAGTCATGCACAAAATGCGACCTTATTGCTACATAGCAATTCCTGCCAGACAACCTTTTTAAGTCCATTATAATTAAGAATAAATAAAAAAAAATTATAGAAAAATATCACCCATTGCGTTTGTACGGAACCCTAAATGCATCGCAGCCGCCTCAAAGTAAAATTTGTTTGTTTTCCAATCGTGTTTCAGTTTTATCGTAATTCCATATTGCTCCTCGCTTTGCCTCGTTTCAAATCCAAAAAAATGTGACTATTTTTTAACTGCGTCATTTGCGTATTAAGATTTATTTGTATTTGCAGGTGATAATTGCACGCATTAATTTTGTATAGAGATAGATGACATATTCTTACGATGCTGAAAGTCGATTACGTATTTTTCGATATTTATTTAATTTTTATTTTTATTTATTTTTTTGCTATGTTATCGGTCTGCTAACCCTATTGTGTGAGATAGTACGTGTTGCTCTTTTAAATAAAGAATAAATCAATTATATTTTACCGAAATATATATAAATAAATCGCTAAATGTGTTTCTCAGTTCATAAAAATGTTCCTAAGGTAAGTGAGTGTAGACTGTAGGGAATCGCATCGGGCCTGTTAGATTAAAGAATGTATGATTTTTTTTCAATAAAAATATACGGCTTCATTAAAATGACTAGCTTTTATCTGGACAGTATTTTTTTTATTCTATGGAGTTGTGAGACGAGCTGGACGTCTTCCTGATGGTACGAGAAGCGCCAGCCCATAACCAATGTTGTGCTACCCAGAACTTTGCTTTTTATTTACTTACAGAAAGTATTTTTGGGCCTTTATTTTAAAACATACGTCACTGCTAACAGTCACAGATAATATAGTCAACCATAACCAATTTTACAGATACACAAAACCATAAACCACAGACCCAGACATATCCTAATAACCTAACAATAAGGTACTGAAAACTTAAAACCTGGCTTCGACCCAATCAAGAAGTCGCACACTATTATTCCTTAGAGGCTGTGTTTTGCATCACATCCGTTAATAAGAGCAGGTAAGTTGGCGTTCGTCCAACTTATATTAAAGGTTACTTTACAACCTCACTTAAATCATTGTGCAGAGCCGAGCCAAAATGGAACAGTGTATTAAATTATACTACAAGATACATTACTGAAAGCTTTGTGGAACACATTGTGCGATTACTTACCGGTTAGTAAATTTGTATGAAAAAATATGTCGCTTTTTTTTCACAGATACAGAATGTTGGTGTATTTTGGTATCTATTTGTATGGAGGATAAGCAACGTTACTAATGAGTAATCATTAATAATGAATTTATAAATAAATATCTCAAAAATGGTTGCGTCCGCTTTATTTTTTTCGCAGACTATTTGTTCTTCGTCCTGAACTGCTGATGATGAACTAAACTATCAATATATTTAAAAAATAGAGGCACTAGTTTTATAATATAGTCAATATTAGGTACATATATTTCTATACAACTAAAAAACTCCTAAACTTTACTCTGCATTGGCTATGGGCTGGCGTTTCTCTTCCCATCAGGAGTGCGTCCAGCTCTCACCACTTCATACTTTGAAAAAAACAATCCATTTAACCTCAATAGTGAGAACCAAAATGTGTAATTCAAACGTTTATAGCTGAACAGGGGAAGAGAAACAGTTAGCGTGGTTACTTCGAACCGTTAAGTAATGTGTGTTGTAAATAGTTGAAACAATTGAAGAAAGGGTGTAATTTATGCCCGGCGCGCTAGCGTTTGTTTTAGTTGGTAGTTTAGTACTTTGTAGATTTCAAGTATTTTTAGGTTAGAACTTGGTTTTTGTATGACAGTTTCTTTAAGAACACGTGCTTATTTTTATATACAATAGACGTTACCCGCGGTTTTACCCGCGTAGTTCTCGCTCCCGGGCCAATACCGGGATATAAGTAACCTATGTTTTAATTCAGGGTTTCACCTATCTATATACCAAATTTCAACTAAATCGGGTAAGCAGTTATTGCGTGAAAGAATAACAAACTAAAACATACATTCTCACAAACTTTTACAATTTACGATATTAGTAGGATAGTATTACGTTACATAATAAAGAGGTACTATAGGTATTTGTGAGTTTGTATTGTAGGAATCTCTAAATTTACTGATCTGATAAAAAAAGTCATGAACACGTTGATCGTTTTCGAAACGCAAAATCCCAAATAATATGAAATCCCGGTATTAGAGTATGAAATATTTATAATTTTGTCGGTTTATAGCCGTTTCAATTACAGTAAAAGATTTCTATAACATGGGAACACAAAATGATTTTACTTAAGAATAGCCTTAACACTTATTATAATAAAGTATACTGTCCCTTGACGCTTTTAATCATCTAGGAAATTGACTATCATTCATAATCGTAATTTAATGAAATTACGTCAGATAAAATCTAGCGACGATCACAGGTAATATAATTGAATTAGAATAAGTCGACGTAGCTACTAAATGTCATAAACCGTATCCGATATGATGTAAAGCTGATAAATGATAGAGATACGTATTTTAATTGCTTTTTGGAGACGATGAAAAATTTTTGAGCGGGAAATTGGATTCGCTTGAATGACATCCTGATGGATTGGTTTGCCTCTTGTTGATTGGCGGTTTTTTTCCGCGTGTGGTCGCCACAGATAATATAACAGATGATGCACAGACTATAAATATAAATATAAATTCAATATTACAAATATGGTAACCCCTTATATATTGCAACATTAAATTGGTTTTCTTGAATATTTAAATGCAATTATGATACGAGTTGTTTGTCCTGTTGTCACGACATGTATTTAAAGATTCTTTGAGTGTTAAAACTTCTCGTACATTTAAATATCTTAATATAGTTGCATAGTATATTGAACCCATCATATTTTGATGCTTTTAACGCCTACCGAGACCTTTATCTTGATCTTTTTATGTGTGATTTTTTAATTATTACAACGTTCATTTAAGTATAATAACTATAAAATTAATTGAAAACATATCCTTATTTTGGTACCGAGAATTAATGAATGATATATTGTTCAGAGGTATAAATACATAAAACTAAAGTCTGTATAAATTCGTAAGTTTAATAATAATATTATATCTTATATTCTTATTATCTTATATTCTTAGGAATACAACGAACGGTTCTCATCCATCATATACAGCACATGTTGTGGTGAGTCGTGATGGAGCATCTTCAAGGATATTTATTACGATCGGTAATGACCCTTGCAGTCTGTGGTGATATGATGTTACATACAAATTTGTGAAGCTCGGTTTGTAAAATGATGTGTACTTGTAAACAATATAGATTTAAGGAATATTATGTTCTAATGTTTAATATAAAGGGGTATTTTGTGAGCGTGTGTGAGTTGTACGTGTGTTTTTAATGTGTCGTAATACCTACTACATTAGATTTTTGAAATTCTCATACTAACAGATAGCCACGTTATTTCTGCAATTTTAATGCATTTACCTGAATACAAATTCTCAATAAATATATAGTGTAAATTAAAATTCCGGTAATATATAATTAGTATTAAGTGTAACGTCGATACACGTTTAAGCTAAGAAAATTCTATGGCATATTATTTTCCTTCTTATACGAGGTGTTATCATCGTTAGATCAAAATCGTTTACAAAGAAGCGACTTTGATTTAGCATTCTCCGTAACACGTAGGTAGAAGTAATAAATTTTTCTCGAACCGTTTTCGCGAGTTTAAACGTCAAAGTTTACAGGTACTTCGGCCGTATACACCAGGTGCGCTTGTAAAACCGTTTAGATTGTTTTTAACTTCACAATTGTTGTAATTTAGTGATTCTACACCTTCTTTAACAAATTTTGAGAATATGTTATCTGTGTTAATTTTTTGTGCTGACGTTGACAGTGACAGTGACATTGACATTGGCCTATGAATGAGGATATCAAAATTAAAAACATTAATATGAGTTGTTTAATATAAGTATAATTGCGCTAAAGGACGATTCAACACAATCAATGAACATTTGATTGTCGATTATCTGTTTAAGGTTAATTAATAATATTATTTAACTATTAGTTTTTATTTATATTTTTAAAAGAATATAAAATCGATAGACAAATTCGTTGGCCAAAGGTTTTATTACTGATAAGTCACAAGTACTGTATAAAGATGACTGACGTTACATGGCTATTTCGTCTCTTTCATCTCAGCAGAAGTGACGTATATCTTAATAATTTAATATCTAAACTTTTATTCCTTATCCTCCATTAAATTTGCATTGTAATTACGTAAGCTTTGCCCTAGTTTAGCTCATGAATGAAAGTCCGTATCTAAATGAATATTTTCTTAATTACTTGTAAAATAGCAACACAATGAAGCATTGAAACCTAATTAAAAACTATTATCAAATGGCATTGTTTATATCATTATTTATATCAAAAGCAAAGGAGTTGACGTATCACTAAATGGGCCGTGATCAACGCTTTCTAGTACTTGCAGTATCACGTGTGTGTTGCCGGCCTTTAAGACATCGAAAAGCTCTAAAACTAAAGATATCTTTGCTATTTATTACGACAAGTGTTACCAGTCTTAAACTCTCACATATAAAACATTATCCATTTGTGTACGTTTACCCAAATCAAATATTAAACATTGCAAGGTAAGCCAACATCCAACCCATTTCTTGAAATCAAGGAGGCCATAAAGCTTCAGAGTCGTGGGCGATAACAATAAAGGAACCAAGACGGTAGTTTGTTAATATTTGAACGAGCCCGTCGTTTTACTTAGCGCAGGTCATTTATTGCTTCGCCGCTGCACGCGACGGACGTGTTTTATAAATCAGAGCGACGTATCTATCTTATTGAGTAATGATTCGTAATTAATTTATTGCACAGTAATGTTTCGAGTGTTTTGAAGTGTGTATTCTCACACTTATTATTTTATTACTTATTACTTTTTTTTATCGAACACATGGAAAAAACAATGATTAAAATAATTATTTTTAAAAGAATTGTACAATTACACCATTAATTGATTCTTTTTAGTTTACTGTAATAAAACGAAATTGAACAAAAATATTAACTTGTGTTGAAATGGAATATAACTCACATTATAGGGTATCGGAGGTTCATATTTTTCTTAACGTTTATCTGTCACTGTCATATTTATAATCTATGGTTATAAAATAATAAAGTTATTCAGTGTCAAGGATTCCACGCATTATTTTAACGTTTATCCCATGTTTTGAAGGCGGTAGATGTCTTTGCTTCCCATCAAAATGCGAAATATATGGAATTATCTCTTAAATGAATGACAACATTTCAAATCTTCAGACAGTTGTTAAGTAGGTTATTCAAAACGAAGTTAATATCTCATAAGTTTTGAAACTTGAGTTATGTTCACTCACGCGAGGGAAATGTTTCTACGAGGATGAGCATCGTTTGGGCACACTTCGCTTTAGGCTGACCTTATCAAAACTCTTAGCTCAAAACAACTTCAAAGCTTTAGAGTGGAATGAACTGTCACGTGTATCAACTAGAGGTATATATTCTAAATGTAGTTTTTTAACTCAATTTTGGAACGTCCAATAATAAGTCCCTTTTTAAATTTTTATGGTCATGTATGTACACTTTCAACGTAAGAACGGTAACGTCAAAGGAATAAAGCCATTAATTAAACCATTTATATCATAATAGACATTTACAATTAACATAAATTAGTGGAGAACGTCACACTACCATATTTTTGATACATGTCGTTATTTTAAATCATAGAACATAGCAACTTAAATATCTCCTAGTGAGACATCACTGTACCTACGTTCAACGAGCTTTAAAAACAATAACACCTCAATGATCACCAAATATGCTCCGCAAACTCTTCGTTAAACGATTTCCCGTCGAAAATTCTTCAAACAGTAAGCCCATTAGTTCGACTCCACTAAGAGTTACTTCCACGCGAGAGAACGTCAAAGTATTTGAGGAAAATCTGGCGACTCACAGTTCCAATATCAGAAAATTGGACGGATTTCGACCGGCGAGAGATCGCTTGGTTATGTAACGGTCTTATGTATTTTAATTCAGTTTCGGAGCTGATTTTGTGATCTGAAACATCACCTGTTTGACGTTAAAACGATTCGTTTAGTGCCAATGAGAAGGCCAGTAATAACCTTCCCAATAGACGAAATAATAAGTCTATGTTTTACTATACCGCAGGCTATTTTTGAGAGTAATATATTAAATAATTGTTTTAGGACATACTAGCTTTTGTTCACTTCTATGCGCATCGGCGGTCAAATCCTTTTTTAACCCTTTTCTCGTGAAAAAATAAGACCTTTCTAAGCTCTGGATTATCTTTATATAATGATTTCTCAATATAGGTGCAGTGATTTGAGCGTGTAAAGTGTAACAGACATATAGAAGACTAATTTGCAATTAATATTGTTTTACACATAAAGATTCATTACTTTACACTTCCTTGCTTTATAGGCAGATCTGATCATTTACCATCAAGTAACGCCCAATGTCTTAAAATAATATAAGTAGAAATTACAATAATGTATCAAATTTTGATTTTCGATAAAAAGTTAAACGTAAATTAAATTACTTTTATACAGATAACATTTAAAAATGCAGTACCTGTCTAATTATAAAGAAAAAATCGAGTCATAGAGGAAAACGCTAGGTCTCAAAGAGGCTTCTGAAGTACGCATTAGCGCCTCTTCTAGTGTCATAGAACTTCTTAGACGGTGCAACTACTTACATTCGTGTGAGATGAAACTCGCAACATTGTTTTGTATGAATAAGCGTGCTTAAATGTGAAAAAATACTGCTAGTGTATTATTTAGGAATATTTTTTCTGTAGTATGTTTTTAATTATATAATAAATCAGTCTATACTTACTAATAAGGCTACATAACATCACGCTGCGACTAATAGGAGCGAATAAATAATGGAAAAAACAAATCAACGGGGACGAAGTCGCGAGCAACAGCTAGTCATGAATATTGATACCACTATTGTCAATGTTATTTAATATTGAAAAGCGGGTTTTTGGTGTGTTTAGTTAAGGTAATATTTTGATCTAAAAGTGCCTTCTGCCTAATTTTAATCAATAGGTATATATTATTATGTTTCAAGAAGGGTTTGTGGTTAATACGTGCATCGATGTAGGTAAAACGGCGGGACGTAGCTAGTTTTAGTGTAGCTAAATGGCATCTGGCAATTTATAAACATTAAACCTGGTTTTTCAATTATAGCATTTTTCAATATTATGCGGGATAATGCTTAAAATTGTATGTTTTAACTACATCTTTCTTCATATATCGAGAGCTCTTAAAAGTACTAAATAGTGCTTTCGCTCGATGCGTGTTATGTACGTGATGCGATTACCTGAGCAGGGCCCGATAATTACGTAATGTTTTTCTTTAATTTGACAATGATGGAAATGTCGCACTATGCTCTGTAATTGAAAAAACGCAGAAGATTATTAATGTTTATAAATTGTCAGATTTACAAAACATATTACGCAGCAAAGCATTGATTAAAGCCAAAAAATCAGTGCGCAAATCAACCCAGTGGTACAGATTTCTTGACAAGCGCTTAAGATTTTTCTCTCTATCAAGAGGCTGGGATAATTGAATCCCGTACCGTCTTTGCATACGAATCCCTTCGTTAAATGACCTGTCTGTATACCATAGATTCTCGACCTTCTTTACCAGGTAACAATGGCGCGCGAATTAATTTCTGACAAACGAAATTCGAAATACGATTTTTGTTTTTTTTTTTGGTTTTCGTTCTGAAATTTTGTGCTTGTATTGTTTAAATTTTATGAATATTTGAAGTTAGACATCTTTTTAATTTTAATAGGTATTATAAATATGTGTGTGTGTCATAGTGATAATATTTGGCTGTAAAGTAACAATACAGGTATAAATAATACCTCGTAAATATCGTTTTCAAAATTAATCGATTAATATTAATAAATTAAAAAGTTGAGAGGTGTCAAGGGACACCCGGATGGAACGAAGTTCCTTTTAGAGGGTAGAGGTACCTTTACCCTCCATACTATAGCAAAAAGTGTCGTGACAACTTTTCGTAACAATTTTTCCAAGTAGCCCCCCCCCTTTCACAACGCGCGATAAGGAACTTCGTTCCAATAAATTAATTAATAATACATCACACAAGTTATCAGTTATTAAATATTTGTAACTCAAAGGTAATTTCCTAACATACCTATAGAGCTTACGATCTTTATTTTCCGGACTGTATTAACGAAACCCGGTTTTGATTTTCAATCACGCTACCCAAACACACTTTCATTAAGCGTTCTATACAGTACGCTATGGACAGAACTAGCTCAACGTAGAATTTCAATCGGCTATACAAAAAGCATACATAAAAACCGCGAAACCCGGCAATCTAACAATTCAGCTGGCTATTTTTTGCGCGACTCATATGTTGCCTTTCTAAACTTTTTTCCCGTCCGACGATTTATTCAGTCGAGAGATAACACACCCCAGTTCACCCCGGAGCCGAGTTTAAATAATCGTAACGTTTTTTCTACTTTTTACATGTGCATTTGTCTAAATCCCTGCTTGGTATACGGAACGGTTTGGATGCGAGCGTCAATCATTGTTCTTTATCGGTGACCGAAGTTTGTAGTACAATTATTTATATGTAGTGTGAATACGTACAAAATTACAAATGATACTAAAGGCCGTGTTAAGAGAACGTAAGAACTATATCTTTGGTTTAGTAATTGTCAACTCTGTCTGTCTGTTTGTCCGTTCATCACTCGAACTGAATCGATTAGATCGAAATTTGGTACACAGATGGTCTCGAACCTGAGATAAAACATAGGCTACTTTTTAACTGGAAAAAAAGGTTTATAAGGGGGAAACGGCGCGGCCAATAGCTAGTACAATATATAGATACACACACATAGATACAACACCTAATCAATAATGATAGTAATTATTATAAAAACTTTTTTTTTTGCCAAAAGGTTACAAAGGTTTAGAATTTAGATAATAATATTCAATTCAAAGTCATTATAACTGATTTAAGTTCAAAACCAAATTCTATTCAAAATTCAAATGAATTTTCATACCAGAAAGTTTAAGCTCACATTTTGCTCACTGTATGATAAGCCGATCAGCTAAGCTTTGATGAGCATAAAAGGTAGCCTTATAAATGCACAAGTACAGTAAATAAGTTCTTACTATTGTAATTGTACCTACTCGTATTCGTATATACGAAAAAATATATTAATACATAAATTTTATAATAAAGACATTATTAAAAAGAAAAGGTTGTTTGCTAGAATTACCTACTTATCTGTGGTACTTCCTGTCTGTAACGGAACGCTTGAAGGATAATTTTGTTATAAAGAGGCGCACGTAACAAACCTTACTAGGAGTAAATACCATTACTACGTTTCTCAATATCAACAATAACCTTTAAGCTTTTCATGTGATCCTTAAGACGTATGAAAAAAAGAGTAAACTTAGTTAATTCATTCATCTCTTTTTTTCCTTCAACACTAAGAAAAGTGTTTAAAAAAATCTAATTCAGATGTTTAATCATTCCATGTGTGAAAAACTACGCTCTGTACGCGACTAATTTTCGCCTCACGAATGCAACAAAACATAATAACACGCTTTTTCACTGCGTTACGAACCCTCGAAGCGAATTAGTTGAAAACTAGGTCAAACAGCGCTTTTCTTCATGTGACATTTTTGCATAATGTTCCACCTACCTGCGGGCGTTTTTTGATATTTTAAACTTCCCTTTGATGTATTATGTTTTATCTTGTTTAACGTGAATTGGATGGCTCGGTAAAGTGTTGTTTTTCGCGAATAAAATGTCGGAATGTTTGTGAATTTTGCTTGTAAATGCAATAGAGATTAGAAGTAATTGATAACGTTTTATAGAAGGTAAGTACAGACCTTTAATTTTTTTGTACGTATTTTCTTACAGTACTTTTAAGATGGATATGATCAAAATTGGATCTTTTGAATATAAACAAGGTTTAGGGAATTAATATAATCTTTGAACTACTGGATTCATTATGAATATTTTTAGTAATAAGTCACGTTTCTTTCAAGTTAAAAAAGCTTTATTAATAAAGATCTTTAGTACCTAATTCTAAAATATAATTGGTACCAAAACCTTACATTGATTTTCAGAGATATTACGTTCAGAAAAATATGCTTTAATACATCGGGTTTTAAGCAGATTTATCTAGTTTGATCCGGTAATGTGCGGACAAGAGGAAGGCGTGCCGGCCGTGACAAATGGCTATCGGGATGATGCCATTGACGTTAATAGGCGAGCCCCTTAGGGAAGCCTCTGGAATGTTTTTCCAGAACATTCCACGAGAAATATGTAACCTAAAAATCCTTTACGAGTCCACGATCCACTTTGATCTGATTGAAACCGGAATTATTTTTATAAAATTGTGAGTCGTTAAGGAAATAAATTATTTATTATTTACGTAAAAAGTATTAGCTAGCAACCCTAAAATGGAAGGATCAAGGCGGTTTTGGAGTGCGTAGAAAAATTGCCGGCTCCAATCGCTATCGTTATAATAATGACCTTTGGAAATGGTTGTAATGCTGGAAACTTCGATAAATGCTGAGTTTATTTTTGAGTTATACTGAATAAATCAGAGAAGAAATTTAACGTAGTTTGAAGAATTATAGGCAAGAGATTTTTTAAATTGTAGTTATTTTAACTATTTTTATTATTTATTAAGAGTTTTGACAGAGATGTTAGTTATGTTACACGAGTACAGTAGTAATAGTAATCAATAAAATATTTTTTATTGGGTACACATTAATATTAAATCAAATCTTGACTAGTATTGTGTTTGTGGATGTCTGTATACTCATTTACACACACACACACACACACACAAAGTAACACGCCAAAGGAGTTACAAGCATTGCAGAGATAGTAATTCATTACTTCAGGGCGAAATGAGCTAAGGGTTGGGTCACTAGGTCAAGATGCACTAACGATGACACGCGTCTATTGTTCAAGTTAAATGGCACGTGACGTCACCTAACCTTTCATACGTTAGTTTAAATCTGACAGTTGAGTGTTCTTTTTTAGTTTTTAATTTTTAAAGTACTGGCCGTTTTTATTATGATAGGTCTAATATATGACGAAACTAACAGTGATTAACATAGGGTAATTTATAGCGAGTGTGTTCCTTGTGTGCAAATTGAAAACTCGTGTTTTCATTCTGTGACTTCATTGACTAGGCTATTATTTACTTATACATATTAACATTGATATTATATTAAATAGATATGTTGTAAGCGCAAAAAAGATACAAAAACATTCTAATTAGGACGTCTTACTTTTAGGGGATTTGTTGTTGGTGCATTCACGCGCTACTGAAAAAACTACCTACTAATTTGTATGGGTATAACATGTCTATTATATAATATAAATATAAATAAAGAAATATTTTCAGGACATTTATACACTGCGCCATCTAGTTCCAAGCTAAGCCGAAGCTTGTGTTATGGTAACTAGATAACGGAATAAATTACATATACATACTTTTCTTTTGTAAATACATACATACAATACATAGCAACACCCAGACCCCAGAAAAATACAAATGTAAATTACAAATATATTTTTCCGGTGTGGGAATCGAACCCACGACCCATCGCCCAGAAAGCAGTTGTGTCACCACTGCGCCAAGCGGTCGTCGGCGTATCCATAATATCATTGGTTGGGTCACAGTCACTTGCTTTATCAGCTTGGTCTTAAGTTTTAATTGTATAAAAATAACACGCATCGTGTTAGGCTCGCCAAATTTGCCGAATATACTTAACTTGGAGGTAGCAATTCCATTCCCGTGAAAATATCGGGGTAAAAATGTATCCCTCGAGTTAATCCGGGGTTTTATTTACCCATACGCTAAACTACTGCCAAATTTAATTAGTAGTTTTTAGGCTAAAGAGTAACACACATGCTTACTAGTTTGCGCAATTATATGAGTAAGATTTATTTAAAGGTTGAACTTTTAAATAGACGAATCATTATAGATTAAGCTAATTTAGTTTAAGTTCAGTGAGCTCAAGGTTAGTGAACGCGATAGTGTATATAGAAACTCTAGTTGAGACCCGCGGTTTTACCTGCGTTGTTCTCCATACGGAGGTGGATTCGGATCAATACCGGGATATAAAATATCCTATATGTCCAGTCTAGTCTACGTTAATGCCAAATTTCAAAATCTTTCAGTAGTTTCTCAGTGTTTCATATAGAAAACTGTCAATTATAATTAATGAATTACGTTGAGTTTTGGCGGGAATCTTGCGGCGAATATTCGTTTTTTGGTGCATTAAGTGATTTAATGTTTGATTGTGATAGTGATTCATGCTTTATTACTTTATTAATTAGCTAATAAGTGTCCAGGAAATGAAGAATATATTCGAGAGCGCATAGTAGCGCCGTTCCGATTGCTCCAAGATTCGTCGAGGTTCTTCGTAAAGTTCACTATCACTTTACGAAGGGCAGAACGTAACGACTGACTGACTCGACTAAAGACGACTTGATGACGATTGACGATTTTACTTGACTCATATCGACTTTTATCTTGACCACGTTGCCTCTTATTACATTGACATTGGCTAAAAGCTAGACGCTAATGCCATAATATAAGAAAGGAGAAGAATTACGAAAATACTTAATCAAATGAAGCATATTACATTTAATTATATAGAAATACGTACAGACAAACTATAAACAGTCCACATACCGTCGGTTGAATGTCACAAGAGCTCAAGTTTTCACATAAGAGGAAACTTGGGGAAAGTTGAAGTAAATATTTAGTTTGGGCGCGATATTACACTGTTACTTGCGGAGTGGCCATGTCGATGTTGGTGCAAACTTGTTTAATATCCAAAGATTTATGTTTATTTGTGTGTTTATATGTATGTAGTGTTGTGTGCTTTATATTGTCTTGAGTTTTTGAGAACGTGTTGTGATTTAATACAAGTTTACAACAGTAAGGATAACAATGAAACTAATGAAAAATCGATAAAGCACTTCATTGACAGAGGTTTCGGATATCGGGGATTGGTTTATAAAAAATATTTCTTTTTTTTTGAAGTCTTCTTTATAGAAGGTTTAATATCTGCAGTTTTGTTACTATCCAAATTTTCAAACAATATTAGACTTAAAATGAGATTTGAAAAAACTTTTATTACAAACTAGCTGCCCAACGCGACTTCGTTCACGCTGTACCTATCCTACCCAAAGCCTTATACCCTACACCTATTTTTTTTTGTCTAAGAACCATCCTCGTACATCCACGAATATTCTAAAGAAAGAATTATGTAAATCGGTTCAGCTGTTATCGAGTTATGCGCTCACCAACACATTTTGCGATTCATTTTTATATTTCAAATATACAAAACCAAAATGCATTCATTTCTCTTTCTTATTATTTTAAAACTTATATTTTTAAAAGCATATTAAAAATTCTCTCTTTAAAGTTGAAAATTATTTATACATTTTTCGATTCACAGGCGCTGAAAGACGCTCATCAGAAGATACCTTAAGTGAAATAAAAAGAACTATGCAGTACTTTACTTAAGAGGCTCCTTACAAAGTGTTGTAAATTGAAAAGTTTCAAACGGAGATCATTTTACACCTGGCTCCTGAACTACTTAGCATTTTTGTATTATTTATTTGAAGCTAGCCGAAACCCTACGCCTACCAATATTTTTTTGTTTAAAAATAATCCTGGATGTAGTAATCCTACAAAAGACAATTATATAAATCAGTTCAGCTGTTTTCGAGTTATGTACTTAACAACATATTTTGCGATTCATATTTATCTATTATACTTTAAAGTCAAAAAATATTATTTTAACACGTCATTTCTTCTGTATGTTTAAATGTTTAAAACTACGCAATCGATTCTCATTTTTTTTCCAAAAACGTAATTTTTTGTATTAAACAGAATTATGTTTTCAATTCCATTATGTCTGTTAAGTAGGATATTATAATATAATTAAGTTGTAAGTAGACACGTTGAAAACTTAACGCTAACTTGAACTTGTAAAATATAGGAATATTTGAAAACTTCGCATTTGCCGGATAACTTTGAGATTGATATTTAAATGGATTTCTCGGAGCTATCAATTTGAAAATTTTGTATCGCATGTAACTTGCATACTTTGAAATCTATTTTATAACTATGTTTTTCCAAGGATTGAAATTTGAATTAGTTTGTCTTATTAGATGTATATATTTATTAACGGTATCACATTATACTAGACAATTAAATAGTCGTTTTTATTATTTTATTTTAGGTATTATTAACGATTTTAACAAACACTTTTAATATAGTTTTAGAAAGACGTACGGACAGTCATTTTTATTCATTATCTTAAACGTATGTGAAGGATTACTATTAGTTACTAATTAGCGCGTCGTATCATATAAGAATTTCACACAGACGGGACAAGCAATTTTATTATGGTTGACATTTTAATATCTAAACAAAATATAATTATGTCTTTTACCCTTATTTTCCTTCAAGCTTTAAAGTAAGTATTAGACTGAACATTACCAAATATATAAGAAAGAGTAATAATAAGTTCTCACTTCAAAAATCACAGTAACTCGATAACAGTTCAAAGCACCGTCAAATCTTGGAAATACCCTCGATTCATGAGGGCATCGATGTAAAGGGAATTTTTAAACCGAATTTTCCTTAAAACAGAACGTTTCCCCGTCTCTTTGATGTTATGATTGGGTTTATTTTCGTATTTTATAACATATTTTGCGTCGAATTGCAATGACGTATTTGCTTCGATGGAGCGAAGTTACGCGTTTTTTGATGTTGAATATATTATTTTTGTCTTTTTCTAAGGTTAGTGATGTTGAACGCTGTTTATCTAACGGTTAAAAGAATAGTATCGTACGCACATACGTACAATTGCATCAAAATTATATTTACACAAATTTTAAGAAATCATATTTTATTGCTTGCTTTTCAAAATCAATTATTATGTAATAGTATTGGCATACTATGTACTTGATTATATATATAAAGGAAAAAAAACTAGGACAAAATTTGTAAACTGAAACCAGATAATTAGACCAATATAACGTCTAATATCTTACGGAATAAAGATTTAACTTTTAAGAGATCTTATAAATCTTATAAGAGACTTTTGTCTGTATAAAACTATTTGTTTCTTACATAGGTACATCAGAACTTACATCTTGGGTCATTATAAAACAATTTCAGCGGTTACGTCTGCGTTTGAACATTAAACATGTCAAAAAACAATTCATGCAACATGCGGTCTGACTAATGCTCGCTATTAAAGGGATGAGCACGATGTTTCATACGGCTTCGTCTGGAATCTAGCGGAAATTTCGAGAACATCGGATTTATAGGCCAAACGTGCTCGGATGTTGCGATTTTAATAATGATTTCAAGAATAGTAGAGGATTTTTTTTTGTATATGTACTAGGAGATAATAAGCTGTCAGGAGCTCTTTGATGGTCGCGTTGTGCGTGTGAATACGCTTATAGGTTTTTTTTTTTCATTTGTTGGTTTGGTTTGTACGAGGGAGGTTTTGTATTTGACTTATTTGTTACTGGCCATAGACGTATAGCGCTTAGACTGATAGTCCCCTAATAATAAGATCCGCCGTAGGTGAAGTTAATACTGTATATAATTATGTAAGTGTAATAAGCATGTTGTTGTACTCGATGATACTCATACCAGCCCACTGTTGCCGCATAAGAAATTTACCCTAAAAAATTGAAATATTTAAATCATCGAAAAACGCGGATCGTACTCTAAATTAAACCGATTTTCGATATTTCACAAAAAAAAAAACATTTGATAAGGAAAACCAGCTGGAGTTGGCTCCAACCATCTCTGTATTACAAACTGTGACGTCACAGTGCACACAAAATCCACGGCCTCTTCATAAACATTTACTTTCGACCACGCGCCATACGAAGAGGTTTACGCGCGGTTTTTACCGTTAGCCATTTATTATAAACTTTATGGTGTCATAAAACATAAAATAATGGCGTATTTTTACAACCTGATGCCATAAAACACCTTTTATGATTGTGATAACATCGATTTGGCGCGTTTGTTTAGAGGGTAGTTTCAAGTTTAATAAAATTGAGGATGTCACCGCTTCTATACGGTTTACGAGAATTTTTGAGATGACAAAGAACCTTTGGAGTTTTAATATTGCATTCTGTACTCTCATAGTACAATGGACTATAAATATTTAAATATTATATATTTTGAGGACATTTATACACAGCGCCATCTAGTTCCAAGCTAAGCCGAAGCTTGTGTTATGGCAACTAGATAACGAAATAAATTACATATACATACTTTTGTTTTTTACAACCAGACCCCAGAAAAATACAAATGTAAATTCAAAATATATTTTTCCGGTGAGGGGATCGAACACACGACCCTTCGCGCAGAAAGCAGTTGTGTTACCACTGCGCCAAGCGGTCGTCAATGTATGTGTACTTTATTCATAGCTGTTTTATTAAATAATTAGTATTATTATACACAATATTTGAAAGAGAAAAAAAAATTTAAATTATTAGACAGTTTAAACCGTACCGTGTAATTTGTAATTTTGAACTGCATTTAATTTTTTTTAAGAAAACGAATAATTAATTGCTTATTGGATATTGTATAAGAAGGTATATAACACCAGAGTGTTAACACATAGGTTACTTTCTATCCCAAAATTGTCACGGGGAAATAAACTACACAAGAAAAATTCCAAGACTTAGATTAAATATAAATACTATTTCTACCAAATCGATAGTCCATAATAAAACCTAGACGTAGAAAAATTGGCTTTATCTAATGCTCGAGCGACTGATGCATTTAGCGTCGACGATTACTGACTGATTGAATTCTTATACTGTAGATAGTTCCATTAATTTAAATTTGATTGCATTTTAAAAGAACAGTTGTGTCTGGCTATTTTGGTCTTAGATTGTCTTTTCACGATTGTAGATAATCTATTAAGCTTTCAAAGGGCTTTTTTACTTTTTCACAATAAAATAGTTTGCAAAAACCTTTATAAAAAAATTTAATGATACTTATTTGCAATTTTGTATCAATGTGGTGAAAAACGATTGGAAAATAAAATTATTCAGTGACAAGAAAAAAAGATTCTAAGCAAATGTTATATATTTTTATAATTCTGAAAAGCTTATGCAATACTTTTAGATAATTTATAATACAGTATATTTAAATGGTGACTGTGTTTTCGTAGAGAAAAATATATTAAAATCTTCTTATTAATAAAAATAAAAACAACACAATATAAAGGCATCAATAGATAAAAACGATCGCCGATTTTTTTTGTTAAAATTTGTTTCTATAGGACTATGATAATGGATGTCCAATGCTTCTGGGCGTGACGTAAACATAATATATAAATCCCAGATGACCAGCCCAAAGAAAAGCGTGTTAGTTTTCAATAGACTTAGCCTTTAGGGCGATACAAATGTATAGGAGGCGCGGATAGCGGATCGCTTAGCTTACCGGTATTTTTAATTAGAAAAGCGTGCGAAGCGTAAGGGGTACTTAGTCAACACATAAGTAATCACTTTCGCCTATAATCAATCGCAAGAGTCTCACGGATGTGTTGCCGGCCTTGAATTAAGTTGACAGTTCTTGTAAAGAAATTTTCGAACCGGTACTTTAAACAATATTGTAATAACAATTGACTATCCAATAATTCAAATTACATTTAATTAATATCTAATGGTTGACATAGAAATATGACACGTTCTACATATTATATTGTAATAGTACTTTTTATATTAGGTCGTATGTATTTTTTTTAATATGTCCATTTGTTTCTAAAAACTTTTAAAGTAATTATTATTTACTTAAATATTTACCACAGACTAGTATTCTATTGAAAATACTAAAGAAAATTCAACCCTTTTAAACCGCTTATAACCCATCCAAGTCCACAGGCTTAGGCATTAAACACACAACGCGACAACAATGGAGTCAACGCTACGTGTTCACTCTCCGTGTTGAAAAGCCTTATTGGAGGGACACTTGATTTGATAGTGGATAATGGACTTATACTGAAAGGCATTGCCTTGTTGTAAAAGTCTTTGTGACAGCTTTTTAGTTTTTTTCCTTCTTGTTGAGTTTATAGAAGATTAATTAGGAGTGAATTTGGTATAGATACAAAGAAAATACACTCTTCTGTCGTTTTTGAAGGTATTTGGTAACTGAAGACATTTAAAGAAAGAAAATTAATGTACAATTAGGTATATTAACGAGGATTATTTGGTACTTTCCAATTTCGTACTTGTAGAAAGACGTTTTTGAGCTATATGATTGTCGAATAGTTATAATAATACACTATCATTTTCCGAAGCTTACCAATTATTTCTTACCATAGTACAAATAAGTTCAAGTGCCATGGTTACCTGTAACAAAATTAAATATTTGTAAATCACGAGATTTTACATATTCATATTCATATTGTAGAATAAGGGCAATTTCTTGGACATCTAAAGAAAAGAAAAATTTAGAAGCGTTGAAAAAATAGTCTACGCACTTTTAAATAAAAAATTAATGAAGACTTCAAAGTATAGAATAGAAGCTAGTTCTCGTTTATTATAACTGAATGCTTTGCGATTGGCTGATTTAAATCATGTTCGATAACGTCATTTGCATTCGCGTCAATTATCAAAATTAAATATACTCGCCGTATACTCCTCGTAGACAGCTAAGTTTATTTCAAATGTGTTGTAATTAAATGCTCTGACATTGGCTAGTTCGAATACGATGACGTCACCTCCAGTCGCGTAATGATCGAATATCACCATGAAATTATCTTCATTAATATAAGGCTTAAATCGTAAATATAGCCATATAGCCGTCATGGGGTTAGCACTCAGTTCGTTATAATTGAATGCTCTGTGATTGGCTAGTTCGTATCGTGTTGGGTGACGTCATCTCCGGGCGCGTCACATGTTCAATTTCCGATACAATTTCCCTTGCAGCCTGACAATCTTAAACACTACATGAGGTAGAAAACACTATTTTTCTACGTGTGTTTCGGTATAGTATATTGCATCTGTTTCAGTTGCATATGTGTTTGTAGACACAGACAGACTAGGCTAAATGTTATTAGTAGGTGTTTTAAGACCACTCATTATGAAAAAAAGGAACAAAAAGAAACCAGAAAATACATTTATTGTAAATACACTCACTATTTTAACAATACACAGAGGTTGCAGTCCTCAAAAGGCCTTAAATAAATTCGTATTTTTTAGTCTAATTATAGTAATTTTTGTGTCATTTAAATCCAATACTACGTACTTACTACGTATTTTATCAACCATCGTATAACTATTTAGATTATATTATTATTTTTTTTTTATAAATGAATTTTTATATTTTTATATAACTACTATTGTAAATCTGAACGAATTGTGTCGGTGCTGCATATGTCTCATGATTTGGATGAAACAGGCGCCTGAAAAACAGAATGAATTACTATCTTGGGAGCCTGGGTAAAATATTTTGTAAATCACCTTATTATGGAAATAAATTATTATTATTATTATTATTTTTTACTAATTTTACTGTATGAGGGTAAGTTTTGTTTTAATTACGCAGTTTCTGTTATCTGGAACAGTCGTCAATCAATAAAGCTACAAGTAACTGCTGTCCTCAAAGATTTTAGCGCTGTAATTAGAACTGACTCTTTTGATGGCCCGTAAACTTCTTTGTTCAGGCTACGTTGATGAATTAATTGAAATTCGCTGTAAAATTTGGGGATTGATAGTGGAAGTTTCCAGATTTGTGGATAGACAGGTGTTCAAACGAGAACGGGTTGGGAACTTTGAATACACGTCAGTGTTCGAGACAGTTCTTTGCATTGTTATCAACGATAAGCCCGAAGTTGGAGATCGATCTACGATATTATGATGTTTTAATTATAGTTACATGTTTATTAAAATGCAAGGGTAAAATTTTGATGTAAGTTTTTAATTAAATCTTTTTTAATAAAGTCATTTTCGTACCGAATGATACCTTTATTATTTTTCCTTGTATAATATTATCTTGATTAAGTAGCTAGTTTTAATAATAATAATTAAATATTATATAATATAGCATCCAAAGTAGGGAGTTACTATCATAAATAATTATAGTAATTAATTTTTTTGTACGTTATTGGGTATAATAAGATTATAAAGGTTATTTGTACTAAAACACTCATAATAAAATTCGATTCATAATAAAATCACCCGTTCGTTTTACATTAAAATCTATAGTACTACATTGGATCATAACCAATCCTAATACTGCACATATCAGCTCCAAAAGGCTTTATCTGAAATTGGTTTATTCTTGGGAACAGTTTCCAATATGGATGCCATCGCAGACGATGCTAACGCAATTACTGCATTTCGATAGCATGCCGCTGAACAAACAAAAATATTTGTAATACTGCTACTACTTACTGTATACGTGAAATTCATTGTCGATGTACTTTTGGCTCCGAAGAACGTATAGTATGCGTTTTATTTATTCATAGGGACAGTCAGTAATTTCTAACTCCACATAAAATTAAAACACAAAAAGGAGCAAACATCATTAACTTCATTATCGAAAAGATGAAACAAATTAACTTACAATATACTATGATACATAACGTGTT
>JADANM010005719.1:2583810-2602764 GCA_026213755.1 Eurema hecabe
TTTTGATCATATTCAATAAGGGAGACAGATATATGTATATGTACGTAGAATACTGCCATAAATAAATTGTCATGTGCATGTAATTCTAAGAGATAAACTCCGGATTTCCTGAAACGATTTTGAAAATTCCTAAACCTATACCGTGTTAAACGCGTATAAGCCAGTCAAGGAAGAGTCTGGAAAGGTACCCGTGAAAGGTACCCAGACTGTAGTTAAAGGAACAAAGAAGAGTTTTGGTCGGTAGAAGTCCAACACAATCCACGGAATGATCTCCGATAGACTCATGGTATCTTAAGATGATTTCCCCACTAAAAGCCATATAGACTTTAACTACAAATAGACGGGTGAAATCGTAATCCATAGCTAGTATCAAATAAAAGCAATACAATTTATCCGTAAATCTTTGCAGTAACCTCTTTGAAAGTCAAAACGGGAAGTTTCCCTTTGTCGGGACTGCAGTAAGGTCGCTAATGCAAGTTTCATGTTCACTTGTTTTCAAGGCTTTCTGTATTTTATTTTCACTTATTTGCAGCTTGCTTAATTCGGAAAATATGATTATAAATATAGGGGCTTATACTGTTTGTTGTTAGGTCTTTTGGGATACTTATTTTTCGATGTCAGAGTATATATCTTCTCATGATGAATGTTTTATGCTGAATTTTACACATTTGCATCGTTATTGAATTACAAAAGAGTTATATAACATTTACTACCAGATGATTGTTAATAAAGATTAAAGACGATTGACTAAAATACATATAATATTAACTGGGCATTTAAGATAGGTTTTTGTACGAATTATTAAAATAAACAGATGACACAGACACATGTTAATAGTATTAAGATTTGGCTGAAATTTGTCATGTACGTAGAAAGTAAAATAGATTAATATTCTAAATACTTATTAACCCGGTCCTGCCTCGGGAACGAAAATTACGCGGGTAAAACCGTACCATATCTATTCACCAATAAAAGTTTTAATAAAAACGGTGTGATAAAAAAATGAAAACGCCATTTTGTAGGCTTATTTCGTCCTATCATGTTAATCTCATACATTCTTGGTTTAATAACAAAGCAACACGGTAATAAGAATAATCGTCCGGATAAAAGAGCCGGTTATCCGTTAATGTATTCGCTACACGTCGGATATCCGCAATCCGGTTCAACTGATATGCGGTTAATCTCAGTGCTTTGATTTATTGTGAGTTGAAATTATTTTTACGTTTACGAAGAAATTCAGAGGAAATAATAAGCTCCTTTTTTAAATTCTTACGTATGTTCTAGAATAAAATAATTCTTGTTTTTAGTTACAGAAAGCTTTTATGAAAACTGACTCAGATGGTGTAAAGATATCCCTATAAATTTGTAGTAAAAATAAAATAAAATATTATAATACAACTCGCGACTTTATAATATATTGAAGGATATTGGCTTCGTTACACAAAACGTTAAATTACAAAACAGTAATTCTCATTAAAGCTTACGATAGTTTATGATCAAGCACGATAAATTACAATCTTACGATGACAATTAGGTACATAGAAACACCAACAATAATACCATAAGAACATATTTTATCTTTCTTGAATTCTTAAATTCTTAGATATAATCTAATTTAAAAACTTAACTTGATACTTACATCGAAATTTATTTCATATAAAAATACTTGAAATCTTAAAAGCACACTCATTCATTATTAATATTTTCCTCAGTATTTACTAAGAGGGGATTAAATGTAGGATGGGAACCATTTTAACGGTACATTTTACGACGAGAGCTTAAGCCCTCTCGACTCGAGACTAATCTAGCTATTCTTCGATCCAAATAACTGACATTCGCCATTTAGTTCATAATGTACCGGCTATATTTGGTAAATCGAGATTGGATTGGAATATTCTAGAAGAAAGATTTCGTGAATTTTTTAGTACTAATATTATTGATACGAAAGTGTCTGTCTATGACGCTTTAACTCTACAACCACTGAATCTCTTTAACTTATATTTAAAATAAAGATTGCTTAGAGCTTGTTAAGGAAAAACGTCTAAAGATGTTGAAATCGGAATTGAATAAAAAAAAACCATTTTTAATTAAATAACTATAGGAAAGTCGTGGGCAAAGTGGACATACATTTAGATATTTTACAAGATTTTGAAGTATATCTAAAGGTACGACTAACTTTATAATTACAAAATGGAAATCTTCATACATATGTCAATACATTCTTATTCTACTTATAAGATAACTTAGAACTAGCTTTTAGCTCGCGACTCCATCCGCGTGGACTTTCATATAAACTTTGACCCCTCTTCCCCCCTTATAACCCTTTTTTCCAGTTAAAAAGTACTCTATGTCCTTTCCCAGGCTTTAGACTATCTGTATACCAAATTTCGTTCTAATCGGTTCAATAGTTTTAGCGTGATGGAAAAACAGACAGACAGAGTTACTTTCGCATTTATAATATTAAGTATATATTATAAGATAAGAGGTATCTTTGCATTTACTTCGTAAACCAAATAGAATAGGTTGCAATGCAACATTTAAGTAGCATTAGTGCAGTAAAATTGAAACGAGCCAATAGCAGTATCAGTTACATTAAATTCGCTAGCATCTCGATTTTCCCGGCTATCTGGGCTACGCTAACAAATATGCCCATAGCGAGCATATTGCCCATCGGAGTGCCAATATCAAACAATACGCTTCCATTCGTATCTATGAGGGATTAAGATAGATCATAAAGCGCCAGAGGCGCGATTTTTATTGGCTGATCCTCTGAGCGACAATGGTTCCTGTAATAAAATTTCAAAAAGGAACGACCTATTGTGCCTTTGGCGCGAATGGTATTTGTCTCTGGTATAGGCTACAAGGCCTTTGTTCAAGCCATAGACGAAATTGCGGGAGTACGAGCTTTTAAAAATGGAATTTGCTCCTTAAAAAGCGATCCAATCACTTTTTATTGTCTATAATTTGTGTGTGTGTGTAAAGTACGTATAATAAACAAAACATTTTGGGTACAAAATCTGAATACAATATTTTTTTATGAATATACATAATATAGTGTGAAAAGTTAGGAATCGTCCTTTGCACCCAAAAACTGCAACAAAATGACAGAAAAAATTTATAATTTGAACAAAGACGTGGGATTTTGTTGTTTTAAAGTTTCCAGTACGCTAAAGTGGTGATCAAATCAACAATAGCAACACAATAGCTATCGGCCATTGTAACTGTACATTTGGATCTGGTCCAAAATATCGATTGCGATAATATTGAAATTGTTAACGAAATAGTTTAATTACTACGCTCAGAGTTACCAGTTATTTTTTGCTTTGGCAGGCGTTTATTGATTTAAAGAGCATAAATAGTAAATCTGAAGATTCTTACCGCCAAATTGTCATACGCAAATTAAATTTAAGCACGCCTTAAGACTCGTAATTTTGACAGAATTATATGGCAAACTATCAAATCGGACCGATTTAAGTTGTACTTAAATTTAAATTGCGTTTCAGTATTCCGACATTAGTGATACATAACAAGGTTACTTTGACTACGTGTTACGCTTTACTAAACCGATTTAAAATAAAAACCATAGCAATATCATAATACTAACAATGACAATAATAAATATTTCAGGACAGTCAAAACGCCTTTTAGTTCTCAGACATCAAATTAAAATGAAAAAAGAATGAAAGTATTTGTGGTATATTATATAGCATTAAACATTTTTAGTAGAAAAATCGCCGCGTTTTGTCTTTCGTCAAAAAGATTTTTTTTTTATTTTTTTATGTTGAAAGGTCAACGTAAAAGCTGACGGGACCACCTGATGGTAAGCGGTCACCGTCGCCTATGGACACGGGCAACATCAGAGAAGTCGCCAGTGCAACGTCGGCCCCGAAGGAGAAATTTTTTAATACCTTTTTAATTTTGGAGCACTTTCAATAATTAACAGCAAAACCCACCCATGGTTGTATAATGTATATACTGGTTGAAATAAATTCACTTTTGACAAGTTTTGTACACGTAGAAGTTTCGAGAACTCGTTGACTAAGAACGTGAATTAAGAGACAGTAACACGCACGTAATAAATTAAAAAATATATATAGATAGTGTGATTAATTGTTTATTGTAAAAGTTCTGAAATTACTAAGCCCGTTATGAGAAATGTTTTGTATAAAATAATTTAAATGTTCTCAAACGCAATGTTTGGATCAATTGTTGAATAAAATCAAATATCATATTATAATTATATTATTAAACCCTGAAAAGCTTCTTTGTTTGAAGTGTTGTTTCTTGTGTATGGGCTAGAAGTCGGATTTTGAAATTTCTCTTTAAATGCAATTCATAGTATATAGTATAGGCTATTTGATGTTACTCTAAAGTTCAAACGCGAATACGCAAACGAAACCACGGCTCGCAGCTAGCTATCAACAAATAGTATTCTAATGATCTCAGCACTAAACTACTGAGTAGCGTGTCCAAAAATTACATATAAACGAGTCCAAATTAGTTCAAAATAGTTGAACTTTTTCCACAATTTTTCCCCAATGTCGCGTGCGGGACCAACATTAATCTGTTTTAACGCTGTTTCTGCCAATAGGTACATACGGGGTGGAATAAAAACTAACAGCCCAAAAATTGTTTAACTGCAACGTTATTTACTATATGCTTGCATAGGTATGCTATAAAAATCTGACATTTAAGTCTCAGAGATAATAAGCTGTAGGTGGACCCATAAAGGAATGGCAACGCAATGTTGAGCACGCTACTAGACAGATGTCATGATGACCATGACAACTCTTTCAAGAGTGACACGCCAAAGAAGTAGAATCTGAGATGCCATGCCATTGGGTTGGAGCCAGCTCAGTATAGGACTAACGTCCGACAGAATCTAGTGTCAAGTAGTGGCATGTCATTAGAAGTAAATCCTTTTCTTTGGGTAAATAGGAGCACCTGAGGCATATCCCTACCCGCTATCCTTTTTGTGTGAAATCTTCTTTCTCTATCTTTTATCTATATCTTCTATATTCTTTATCTCTATCTTTTCCCCCATATTTGGAACTTTGCTTTGCAACTGTTCATGAGCTGCGACCACCTCGCTTATCATCAAACTCCTGCTCAGTTCCCCATCTCAAAAACAATGTATCTTCATACCTCGCTTTTGCTGGCTTCCAAGACCCCATAAACGAAGGAATATTACTACTAAATAACATACTTGTTGCAATACTATATCACCTAATATGCCGTCTATAAGTATAGCTCGCTTGTAGGACTACTGTGCCTTGATGGTCTTATAGATATAAACCTTAAATTAAAATATTGCTTATGAGTTTCATGTCACCCTGTACTGCTATGAGCTGCAATGCAGATACCCAAGTGCACACCATTGTCCCCTGTATTACAATGGGCTATGGTGAAAAATTGCTTAATTACAAACGGTTATGAATTCTCTTTAACCTCTGTTGTTACATGTATCCTTAGTATTCTTGTTTTATTCTGGTTTCATTGTAATCTATATTAATATTATGTAGATGTAAATATTGTGAATTTGTGAGGGCGTAATATCTGAATGTGGGGTCGAATTTGAAATTTAATGTTTCAAAAAGCATAAAAATTTGCACTATATTTTTTTTGAGTAAAACTTTTCTATACAGGATCAAGTTTCGCGCGGATAAAGCAAGACATTTAATATAAATAATAAAAAACATCATACAATATAAATTCCCAATGTTTAAACACAAAACCCAACCAATAACATAATATTAATTGTATTTTCATCGACACCTGAGCAAACAGAAATATTAATTCAACGTTGACATAAACATTTGCGATGCAAAATGAATACACAATGGAGTTACCGAATTTAGGGTAAATCTTCGTGTAACGAGTTGAAAACAAATAAAGCCGGGGTAAAGTTATTATGCTGGCAATAAATAATAAAGCAAGTCACTCCTTTGGGGTCTGTGGTACAACTTTTAATACAAATGTTGTGTCGTGTCGCTAATCTGGCAACACATTATGCATATATGGACATTCCTTTGAAAGCTATGCATATGGTATACGATTCGTTCAGGAAGGGAGCTCGTTCATATTTCGAAGTAACGAGTTTTGGTCGAAAAATTGTTGTATACTGTATGCCTTTGATTCTTAATAACGTCAAGGTTTAAGAATAGAATTATTTTCTAACTTTATAGTTTAATGTACATTGTATTAAAAATAAGATCTATGCTTGATAAGTATCACGTAGTAAGGTGATATTAAGAAAATAACATTATTAGTACCGTGTCTGCGTACCAAAAAATTTTTCAGCAATAATGTTAATTGTAAATCCAGTTTACTCCAAAATCGAAAAGAATGTTTTCTTCTATGGAAACAAATGTAAAATCACGTAAAAAATTCTCCTAACCCATACTTAAGTTAAACCAATCTTATTAATCCGACTTTATTGTTTTAACAAATTATTATTGCTTTTAATCAATATTCAATATAAGTGTTTGGTTAAGCTGTCGTTTGCATTACCGAGGGTTGTTGTAATTATGAATAACATGGACGCGAAATTGAATATTTTAATTGTGCTACGCAACGCTTTTGCGCGCGAAACATAAAACATGTACCTAGATTATATTCTACCTATTATATGAATATACGACTAAATAGGTACGTATGCTCAGGCTGTTTAGTGAGTTTCAAAAATAGACCTTCATAATTTGGTTGCTTAATATTAGTCCTTCCGTAATAGTATCTCTTAGTTTTTTTCTTTTAAAAATTCTGATAGCGGCCTGTTTTGGTATTTTTGTCTTCTTATATATATAATAAATGGATAAGGATCAGAGTTTCTTGCCGGTTCACCACTGTAGAAATGTAGTAAATAAAACGTAAATGTAGTAAATGTTTTTTTAATAACACGATGATTCCAAAGTGTTACTTTATGTAGACTAGTTGAATAAAGATACTTTTGAATTTGATAATCTCACTATTGGTAAAATAATTTTTAAACTAATGGATATAATTTTATAGATTTAATAAATTTGAATGAGAACATTATATGAACGCCATATATTATATAAACAAAGTCAATAATATTTTTGAAAACATTTATTTCAGTACGCCAACATAAAATCAATTACGTGCCATACAGTATAAGCATACTCTTTCCATTATCTTATAAAAATGCGTACAATGCCTACAACAATAATGACACAGGCTGAATTTACAGACTACAAAGAGAGAACTAGCAAAAGGAAAAAAAACTATGAAAAAATCCCGGCGACAGGCTGACGACACGATCGGATAAAAAATATGGCCGACCGCCGAAGGCGCGAAACCGTGACGTTACGTTTCAGCGGAATATTAATAGATATTTTTTATTGTCTGTGGATATTGTTTTAACTTATATATGAATCTATGCACCTGACTAGACCTGTATTTTATTATATTTTTTGAAAATTTTAGCTTAATTAAAACGTAACTAGCTGTTACGTTTCAAAATTAAAATACTTATCAGTTAAAATACTTAAAACATACCTTAATGGTAAAATAAATAAGCATCGAAAAACTATTAGATAATAGTAGACGAAATACGCATAAAATATTTATGTATTTGGCTGGTAAGAAATTAAAAAAAAAATGAAAACAAAATTGTCAACGGCGCCAATGTAGGCTAACGCTAAGCGCTGTCAAAAGCGTGACGTCCCTCTCAAAATGGCGGCGCGCGGGTAATTTACAAATACTTCGCCATGATATAGCTAATGAGACTGAACTCCATTTAACTAGCTTGCACTTACAGTAATATATCACTAAGTACGCCCCATGGCGCTACTCGGGAGATGCATAGCTCCTTTGTTTAATTTAATTAATTTATGCGCTATAATGTTAGTGAATAGGGGACCCAAAACGTATTTTATACATACAGTAATTTGATATGGTATTTAAATAAAAAATCACACGATGAACTTACACACTTGATAATTTTCCCACTATAAAAAATGATTCTATAGAGGTTACCTCTGACAACCTCAAACACAATGGGCCTGGTGTCCTGAAATACGGGCTTGTAGCCTAGTTTAGGCACCAGACTCAATACAAATGTCACTCCGAATTGTAATTGTATTGAATATTAAATTAAGATTTATCAAATACATTATTATTATGTAAATATTGTATTAAAGAAACGACTACTTCTTTCACAAAAAACAGTAATAATTATATTAGAAAGTAATAGGTTTCCGCATCCAGCATATAGCCAATAAAAAAAATATATATGTAATAGAAAACAAGCGTCTTTTTGTGATAGAATATAGGATATATATAGGTATGACTTTTTATAGCTCTATACTTACATTAAACTAGCTGACCAGGCGAATATAGTATCGCCCTATAATCATGAAATATCATCTTTTCTTACATAAGAACCTTCTCCTAATAATAACAAATACAACAAAAAATTCTACCAAATCAGTCAATCCGTTTTCATGTTATGTCGTGACAACGGAAAGCGGGTTTCATTTTTATATATATAGATTGACAACAAAAATAGTATGCCATAGGTAAATGAATCTGTGACACACCTAACATGTTAGACGGATAGTGACCAGCTGGACCGGTCATTTATTACTGTGATGTATGACGCGTTGTTTAGCGATCTGTATATATAGTCGGGTTCGAGTGTATATGTCGCAGGCGGATCGTATAATCCGCTGTATTACAGTAGCCGTTTTCTAAAACAGGGCCGTTTTGCCAAGCGGCGCGGCGCTTCAACGTTTTGTATCATTATAAAAAGAACTTGATTAATCAGGTTTATTTTATTAAATTAGGTTAAGTTAGTTTTGTATCATTATAAACAAAAACTTGAATACTCAGCTTCATTTTTATTTAAGATGAGTAAATAAGTTTTATTATAATGATAAATAACTAACCTAACCTAACCCAATATATTAAAAAAGTAACATACGGCTAATGGTTGAACCGCCGCTTTGCAAAACGTCCCTGTTTAAGAAAACGGCTAGCCGTAATGTAATAAGCGGATTATATAATCCGCCTGCGACATATATATATAGTATATTGACAAAATAATTAAATAGTAAGCTTTTATCGAACAATTGAAAATGAAGCTTTAATGCATATGTGGGTGGGTGTATGTGAATATATTTTGTAATTGCGATTGTATATTTTAATCCAATCAGAAACATAAATTGTGAAATGAGAGCCAAGTTCAATTATAAATGCCTTGGTTGTTGACTTCAAGAAGTGAGATTTAATTGTATGCCAAGTTCAATGCTCAGTCTTGAAATTTATTTATAAGTAACAGTATAACATATCGTATCTTCGTATAACATAAGATAATGTATAAAGCCTAAGGTCGAAATGTTTCGTGTAATATTGGTACGCCAGTTCTGTCTCTTGAACTTACTTGGCTTGACACGATACCGCCTGTCTAGATTTTTAAAACAGCAACTATCAGGGTTTTTTGCTGGTTCTTATTTGTAGAAACTGCCTTCCGAACTGGTGATAAATGTTTCGTAATACCATGAGGATGATAAGTCGCCTTGTTGAGCACTCCGCGCCAACCACCGATGCGCCTCTTTTGTAACGAATCTTCATAAAAAACTATTTTTTTTAATTAATATTATAAATATTAAGAAAGTTTCTCAATAAGTAATAAATTTTATGTTTTGTTGTTTACGAGGCCTTTGTTCCGCCTATTGTGCCTACTTACTTGTCGATACTCCACTACAAAAAAAAACAACTATAATTTAGATAACAAAAATAATGTCGGTGGCAGAGGCGGCGCGGCGTCCCTATTTTCTTGGCGCCTGTGTGCACCGCACACTTCGCACATATGGACGACGCGGCCCTGTTGTTGAGTAAAGATATGTTTGGCTTAGAGTTGGACTCAATAGGTCTTACCTTTCGAAGCATTTCTTCGAGGGATTCCATGTCTGCCGCGGCGGGCAGCCCGCCCGCGCTCCCGTTCATTCCGTTGTTGTTGTTCGTCATAGGTGAGCCGCACCCCACCGCGTGTACCCACACATTACACTAACACTTATACACCACACAACAGCTCAACTTTCACCTCAACGTTAGCATTCTAAATTTAAATGTTGAGACAATTTAGCGTCGCACTCAACTTTGTAACTCAAGACGATATCATTGTTTCAACGTTAGCACTTAGCATTCTTAATTTAAATGTTGACACAATTTTTAGAGGCACTCAACTTCGTGACTCAACGTTAACTTATTATATTGTTTTTGCGATTTCACACTGTATCGGTTGATTTTTTTTTTTAATTTTAAGACATCACTTTTTGGTAGGATTATTCTTCACTTCATAGATTTTAGAGTTTGGTAGAAAGTTACTTGTATGTATGTATTTGTCCATAGGCTAATGTAATCTAATCATACTAATAAATTCATAACTAAATCTGTTTAAATTGTTGCAATTAAATATTCCACAGTGAACTAGAAAATGAGATAACTGTGGCGTCCAAGCGTTAATATCATATAATTGAATTATATTATATGTAATTATCGTTTGAATGTTTCATATGAAAATAATTATATTAGGAATTATTTTAAGTACACTGGAATATATTGTGCAATGTTTTCTAACTTTGCTTAATATTATAATCTGCTTTCCTGAGCCCGTGGAATTTCTTGGAATTCCTTTTTTTTTATAATATGAAGAGAGGAGGCGAGCTGGACGCACTCCTGATGGTAAGAGTAACGCCAGCTCATAGCCAATGCAGTGCTACCCGGAACTTTGCTATAAAGCCCAACTCCGGGCAGTGCACTACACCGACGCTCCACTTTGAGTCATCAGATGTTGAGACACATTGGCCCAGTAATTACGCTGGCTACAGTGCCCTTCAGACCGGAGCACAGTGACATTTTCACATCACTGTTCAGGCGGTAGAATGTCTGGCACTGTGGGGGTACCCAACCAGTCGGTTTCCTGCGAAAGAGACCTACCCCCGGTGACTTGTATTTTGACAAAAGTCATAAAAATCGGTTTAAAAACGACAAAGTTATCCGCGAAGACAAATAACTATATATAAATATGTACTTTCGAATTAAGTAGTCTTGCAAAACGAAAGAACTATGAAAGAACATTCATAACAGTTTCATATAAAATTTAACGATATATAATGAGTTTTAAACTCAATTAATGCCGCTGACACCGAGCGAGTTAATCTTAAAACTGATAGACAGAGATTGATGCTCCTTAATGTTCATTTAAACATTTGTCATCAATCGATCTTATGGCATGTCACTTTGTTTTTACTATAATATGAATAACAAAATATTTCACCAACAAATTTAGATTAGCGGAGCTAGCGGGTAACATCTATTCCGTTTTAGGAAGCGTTTTCTTTTGAATATTTTTGAAAACACATTAGGATCTTCTATTGGTGAGAGATTTTTTCTAATCAGTTCTAAGACTAACCTCGTCAAGAGCTCAAGTAACTCTAAAAAAAATCCAGTTTATAACATTAGTACAACTTAAAAGAAACATTTATAAATAAAGTCCTTTACAGTAATCTAATAGTAAATAAAACTACACTAACTAAACTAAACGGTATTGCATTCAATAGAAAATAAACATACTGTTAATTAAATCGCATTAATTACAGCAAATAATAAAAAGCTAACACGAAAGAATAGCTGTATCGAATGTGCGATACTTACAACGACTAGAATAATATTTACCTTTTAGCTGCGACTATAATCCGAACAAATTAAAATGCTATTGTTAATTGGCCTTTGTTACTGGCGTATATACCACTCTAATTTAATCACTGCGCTTCTAAGATAAGTTCCAAATGTGCAAATTCTGGATGCTCTTGTGTAATAGAGATTGTTACCCGACCGAAACTAAAAGCTAGTTAGTGCTTGCAGCTATAAGTTATGTAATGTAATCAGTGTCATGTCAAG
This sequence comes from Eurema hecabe, assembly GCA_026213755.1. Taxonomy (NCBI): domain Eukaryota; kingdom Metazoa; phylum Arthropoda; class Insecta; order Lepidoptera; family Pieridae; genus Terias; species Terias hecabe. Next base: position 2,595,733 of record JADANM010005719.1, read on the forward strand.
AAATTGACGACAGCTCAAATTTATGTTCCATTATTAATGGCTGTATGATGTAGTATGCTTAAGAGTTAGGTACATTTTAGGTATAATCCCACCAATTTAAAAAGCCCAATGGCGAATAATTTAAACTTAAAATAGTTCTTCCAAATAATTTAAACATATACAAAAGTCTACAGCACCATACAGATTTTTGGTACTACCCAGTCTTTCATTTGTTCTTACGACATTGACGATTATTCGTTCCATCGCTATGTCTGAGCAGCTACTCCGAATGCAATCGTCGTCGATATCGAAAATTTTTGATACTGTTAGCCGACCTATGAGACTAAATATAATCTAATAAAGAATCGGATCGCACATCATTGTATCGGAATGTAATCGAAACAAAAACAAAAAAGTTTTTATATCAATTTGAAGTTGCTCAAAAACTGTATCGATAATAATAAAAATCGACATCGATTGTGTTCGGAGTAGAGCTTCTGTATTATTTAGATAATAATAATCCTTCAAAATAAAAGAGCACTACGGTCCACCTACAAAGCTTATAGCTACCTACCCGATCTAATCAAGCAAGGCAAACCACAACATAAGTCAAGCTTACTCGCATTAGCTGCTCATTTGCATTCGCAATTAGCTTTAGCCAAGCTATATCTTGCTCTACGATTATATCACGCTTTATTGTTAGTGTTTAATCGCCTAGTTTATTTAATTAAGCCTCTTAGTCTAAATGAAAAGAATAAACAGTATTTGCAGTATTTTTCTGTAGAAGTAATTTACAGGTTAGTTTGTGGTAATAAAAGTTCTGAAAGTTTAATTGACTGAAAAATTATCTGGACACTTAAATAATCTATAAGTATAGTGAGAAAACAATATACCTACTTATTATTATTAAAAAACATCAATTCAACCAATAAATAGTTTAATGTTGCGATGCTGAATATGTTAACTAACTTTTTAGTTCACAGTATCATATTATGTTATAGTGGTAAGTGCCTATTCATAATTTTTAATTAAGCACATAATTTAACAGCCAAAGTTTTTCAATTGATATATACAGTCCGATCCGAAAACCTCTTACTATATACCGGTAGCATGTCCTTATTTTGCTATCGTTTTGAAGAAATAACATAATTAATTTTTCCCAACAAAAAAACTAAGAAAGATTGAAATACTAACAAGGCAACACCATCTTGCGTGCACGTGGTCTGCTAACTATAGGGTCTACGAACCGTACGGGAGTTGCCAGCATTTGTGAATTTTTTTAAATTTGTGTTAACTTTTTACTAGAAACATAATCTTTAAAACGTTATCGCATTGTTAGTTTTCGATGCAGATTTTTTATTTTATTTTATTCGAAAAAGCTTTTAGATAGAGAATATGACTCTTCAGGATCGGACACATGTTGTGTTACACACTGCATAATGGTACGAAACCCTTGGTGTATGAGTTCGACTCACTCTAACCATTAATTTTATTTTCTGCTTGTACCTAAACCTCTAATCCTCTTATAACAACCATGACGATTTGCGGACATAATGACAGCCAGTCATTATACGTACGTGACAAATTCACCGCAGTTGCGAATTGATTTTGGCTTGAATTCCCGTCAGATGGTCACTATGTGCGTTCTACTAGTTACGGTAATTTGTAATTAATGGGATTATAAACTACACATGGGCCAAACACATTGTTAATTAGAGTTCTACGTTAGGCTACCTAAGTTTAGTCTGTAGTGTTACTTGCACTGGATACCTATTTCTCTCGCTGTCTTTTTTTCCTATTTTAAAGGTCAGTAACGTTTTCTTACTATTCATTATTGTCGCTTACCATATCAAGTTTTAAAAATTAAAAATTATTTCACCAATAGAAAGCCACATTATTGCTAAGTGTCATAGTCTATAATATATAAAAAGGATTGCCCAACGAGGCGGGCACGGTTCAGCTAATATATTGTATTGATAGTTATAAAACTGCAGCGCACTTTGGCGGGATTTTAAAAACTCTTATATTGTTTGGATTTTATGAAAAGAACGTCCCTCAAATAATTCCCCTAAGGATCCTATAAAACTCCTTTCATTCTATGGTTTCTAAAAAAAATTTCCGGGTATATTCCGTTAGTACGCACCTCAAACGTCTTAGATAAAATTAACCCTGGATACATAAATATTTGACGCATAGGAATTCTCGAGCGAATCTCGTAGTGTGTACAGGATAATTGTATTTGCGGTGTAAACCTCTGGCTTGTTGGCGGACCCCTTTCGCCTGAAGATATGAATCTCTGAATACACTTATTCCTTCATACTGGATTTTGAGAATATTCGCTAGCGTATTGTAAATTAAGTTTGAGTATATCGGGAACTTAGTAAACGTGAGGTTACGTTGTTGTGTACCGTCGACAACGAAAGTTGGTGATCATATTGAGAGTTTTAAAGCATCTTTTGAGCCGGAAGATTATATGATAATGTGCGTAGGATAGATTTAAACAATGAAATGGTTTAAGGTTTAATTCGTTAAGGTCTGTTATAATTGTGAATGTGTTTTTTTTGTAGACGGTACATTTTAGTGAACACGTACTAAAGTTTTATAATTATATACACCGTAGATGCAAGAAATGGTTGTGGCGAAAGAGTCTGAAAGGGTTGAGTTATGGTCTTCAGAAATCCGATATAACCAAATAGTTCTTTTACGTCAAAGCCAATATCAGAATCTATGGATACTAAAGATTCAATAGATTTAAAAAAAAATCTTCCATCTTTCTTTTTTGGAAATGATTCTAACGCTCTTTCAAATCTAAAATATTTTAAATAATCTTCGTCTTCAGAAGAACAACATTTACATTTATATTACAAATGTTATTTTTTAATATTTTACCAAATGTTAGGTAACAGAATGATATTCGCATTTCAAATATAATCAATACTATGTTAGCATATCTTTGGCCATTACAAGACTGTAAAACAAACGTTACCTTATCTTCTTCTTTACATAACAAAGTAAATATTCAATACAAATATAGCCTAGTTGCTAGCAATTCAGCATCCCCCTATATTTACCTACACAGATTGAGAGCTTCCTCTCCATTCGAACGCTATACAATCTATGTCAAAACTCATACAAATAGTCCATGTATTCAGGTGGGATTCCAATTCGTTGTAAAGGCAATACTTGAAGACAATTTGTTTTTTTTTCGTGCTTCAATTATAAAATGTCAGTTTACAAACTGGCCAGTGACAAATATTTAGTGTTAATTTAAAACTATAGTTAGTTAAAGATGTTAATAGAACAATAAGGGGTCATTGACCGTGTTTTTTTTTCGAATAAAATTCAAATATTAAGTAACGCTTATAAAGTTTAATGACACTAGTTTATTTTGCGGTAAATATAAAAAATAATCTATTAAAATTATTATTAAAAGCAACTAAAGATTACTCTAGCTAAATCTCATGAATACATACACATATACTATAATGTAAATGTTTTCACGTATTTCTTTTGTATATTTCAAAGACTTCAGACAGAATTCAAATTGAAAATAGTGTATCAATGCAATGTATTTCAGAATCATACAGATGGAACAGTCACTACTATTTCGTAGTTTCTATGTAAATAATATCAAATAGAAACTCTTTCGTTAAATAAACACGTCTAGACTCTACTTTAAAAAACTTCTTTAAGAAAACGTATATTTAATTTTAATTCTTTAGAACCTAACCTAGATATCTGTTATCGTTTTATCTGTTAAAGTTACCTTATGGTAGTTAGGTATGGTTTGCCTCACGGGTTTACCTGCCTAGTGTCTTTTCCGATACTTATTCTCCCAAAATGGCCCCACTACGAGCACGCGACCAACACAGGTAAAATCGCACGGCATAGCTAGTTAATGGCTTGGAATGATATTTCTTAACGCTCGTGGGACGGTGACTTTTCACGTATAAATATTATAATAGTCGAGTTTTTGTTTATATTTACAATTGTATGTTTTTATTTTTAAAAAGAGCGACTATCAGTGTTTCGTGCCGGTTGTGTTCTGTAGAAACTGCCTTCCGAACCGGTGGTAAATGTTTTGTAATGCCATGACGATTCAAAAGTGTTACTTTATGTAGCCTAATTGAATAAAGATACTTTTGACTTTGACTTTAATAATTTCATCATTCCGAATTCAATTAAACGGGGCGTTAATCCGAAGTAAATATCAAATAAGATAAATACTTTATATAATTACTAGAGATTGCAATATTACGAACATGACAGGAGGCTCGACTTCATTATGATAATTGAGTTCCGATCGAATGGAGCGTTATATGCTTATGTACTTATATGCGATATATGTAATGATATTTACTATGTTAATATCAAAGAATATGTTATATGCGCAAAACTTTGAAGACGCAAAAAGATTCTAATTAGGACGTCTTAGGTACCTTTAGGTAACAACTCAACTGACAAAACTATCTCTTTTTTTTCTTGTTGGTTTTATCATTTATCTATTTCTATCGTTTTGAATTGTATGGGTATAACATATCTTTACTAATATATAAAGCTGAAGAGTTTGTTTGTTTGTTTGTTTGAACGCGCTAATCCCAGGATCTACTGATTCGAATTGAAAAAAAAATTTTTATTGAATTGACCATATATCGAGGAAGGCTTTAGGCTACATAACATCACGCTGAAACTAATAGGAGCGAAGATATGATGGAAAGTTTGCAAAAAACGGGGAAAATTATTCATCTTTGAGGGCTTCCATCGCGTGCGCTGCGATAACGGTTCAAGATACAAAAATAATATGTATCAAAGAATTATTCCTCTTTAAATTATCTAAAAAAAAAGTCCGGGACAGTATATGTCTATCTTCTAAGATTGACTCACTATAGCATAATAATAGAAATAGATCCCACGAGGACGAAGTCGCAAGCAACAGCTAGTGACTATATAAAGTTAAACAATTTATCTTAAAAAGTACCTTATGGCTGTCGGTTTAGATTTTTAAAACAACGTAACGGACATTGATAGAAAGCGTGATCCAATAGGTTTATACATATATTGAATAAGTGTATAGTGATTGTATGTCTAGTAATATAATTGATTTAAAAGTACCTCTTATTAGACATTAAAAGGAAGCTGTAACCTTTTTACACAATAAATTTCCTTATAAGCCAGCTAAAACACTAAAAAACACTTCGAGTTAATCGTATAAGACACTTTTACATTTAATGAAAACAATAAACATTATCGTTTAAATTCGGAACGCGTATAAAATATTCTAAATTCAAAAATGAATTAAAAAGAATAGCTCCACTTCACAGTAATCCACTTATTACGTACAAAGTTCACTGCCACTCAGCCATTACGTAACGACCGCAAAAGGTAACGCGATGCGACTGACAACTGACAACCGACAACACAATGACCCTATCACATTACGCCTGAACTTGCTACGAATTCAGGTTAAAGAGGGCTTTTCAATTTAGAACGAGCTCAACATTCTAATTTTGAAAAATGACGTTAGCTATACTGTATTAAAAAAAAGAAAACCAGCAGCCAGCGTTTACATGACATGAGACACGGATACATTCTTAATTTAAAAAGTAAAAAAAATTCAATAGCCAGTTAAAAAACTTATAGATTCGTTTGAACTAGATACAAAAATTTAAAATTAGAATGTGGTATTCTAATAATATGGTATTGATTTAAAGTTTATTTACAGCCATTGGATGTTCTATATTCAAAAACTTATTGGAACTCATTCGTACACTTCGGTGTTATCTAAACTAATTCTAAATTTAAACATTTATTTAAAAACAAAACTGCTAGGTACGATTTGACCTCATTTTAAAATTTAATTAATTATAAGGAATGTCTTAATATTTGACAATTGTTTTCAGCCGGGTTTAATTAAAAAACTAATATTGACATTTGAAATTAATCTTCCAAAATTTGGTATTTAGTTATACGAATATTTTTATACATAAATACAATTTTCTGCTAGAATTTTCATTTTAGAAAAATATTTTTTCCGGCAGAATAACATACAAACTAATATTATAGGTAACCTATATTAAACTCCAACTAAAGAAGCTCACACAAAAGGAACACACATTCATATTTTAATAAACAAATGCTATTTTTTTAATGTAATTTCATAATAATATGTTACATCCTTACAAAAACCCAAACGGCCTTGTTGCACCAGTTTTAGTAGAAAATTAAAGTAATATCCAGGCAATTATCTAAGCGCAAACATAGCAGCTACTTAGTACCACGACATTCATGAAAAGATCGTATAAAACTCTACCAAGACTACACAATGTACGCTATACATTGCTCGACGTGTTAGCTAGTTTGCAATGGTGTACTTTTGTAGTGGTATTGAGCAAGCAATGTATGTTGATGTTGTGATATTGTCGCTTAGGTATATCACTTCGCATTGCGCAGCGATGCAGCGGGGTCAACGACATTTGGCACGAATGATATTGTTCTCTTGTCTCTACAGTTCTAATGTATGGTGATAGCAACTATGGCATTGTGAGGCTTGCTTAGATGAAAGGAGTATTACGGCATTGGAGCCTTTGTATGGGACCTTAGAGTTACTTAGTGCCGAGTGTCATTGAAATGAGACAAAAGTTTATATATACCATTTGAAATAGATGTGCGAGTCTGCTACCCGATCACATATAAACTACTAAGACGATTTGGATGTAATTTGGTTGATATATAGGTAGTTTCAGCTGGAAAATTGACATAGGCCATTTTTATCGCAATATGAAATATAAAAATAAAACCTTATAAAGTTTAAAGCAAGTAAAATTACGATGCTGTATTTTTTTAATATGTTACCTAACAACTTTTAAATGGGTGTACCGATTTCGATTACTTTTCATGAGTTCGAAGTGGGTCTTAACTGATTAATAAACGGGTTATCAAAGTATTTGGGAAATTAAAATCAATTTATCCATACTAATATTATAAATGCGAAAGTAACTCTGTCTGTCTGTCTGTCTGTCTGTTACGCTTTCACGCCAAAACTACAGAACCGAT
>JADANM010005719.1:2602864-2625627 GCA_026213755.1 Eurema hecabe
GGGGGGGGGGGGGTCACAGTTTATATGAAATTCCACGCGGACGGAGTCGCGGGCAACTGCTAGTAAACTATAAAATAAGCTAATTCCACTAAAGGTAGACTAAGTTTGTTAGTGGGTCAAGGAACGAACCCACGTACCATTACGTAAATGCGTAACATTCGCCACACCCACCTGATATTGTGAATGGAATAGTAATATGGATGTATTCATTTATGTATGTACTAGCTGTTGTTCGCGACTTCGTCCCCGTCGGATCTATTTCTATTATTATGTTATAGTGAGTCAATTTTAGAAGATAGACATATACTGTCGCGGACTTTTTTTTAGATCATTTAAAGAGGAATAATTCTTTCATACATATTATTTTGGTATCTTGAACCGTTTTCGCAGCGCACGCAAAGATGAATAATTTTCCTTCCTCGATAAATGGTCAATTCAATAAAAAAGAATTTTTCAATTCGAAAAAGTAGATCCTAAGATTAGCGCGTTCAAGTTCGTTATGTAGTTGCCATAACACATGCTTTCTGCTTAGCTTGGAACTAGATGGCGCTGTGTATTTATTTATTTATAGTATGAGCAAATAAATATTCCGTATTAAAAGTCTTAATAGTTATTAGTAAACGTATGGCTTACGACGCTTACTGATCAGTTTCTATAAGCGCTTGTCACAGGATATTACACGCATTGTATGCATAATGCGCTTTATTGTACAGGTCGCGTCACGCATGTTTAGCGCTGGACGAGAATAGCTGCGCATCGGTAGAATCGCGCTCGTAATTGACGTATTGGTGCGAGAAAGACAACACGACTGGGGAACCAATCAACGCTGGCGCACTCGACGATCACGCGCCCCGCGCGCCGTGCCGTCCCCTCAATACCTTATTTTTGTCTTCTGCGCAGGTTTCGTTCAGCGCTAAAGATTCGTGACGCGACCTTTACTGGTCAACAGTTATCTGACTAGACTTGAACAATTCTTAAAAGTTCTTTGAGTTAATACAGTGTGGAACAAAACAAGTGTCCGATCCGAAAACCTCTTACTATATACCGGTAGTAGGTCCTTATTTTGCTATCGTTTTGAAAAAAAAAAACAATTAATGTTTCCAAACAAAAAAAAAGTAAAATTACAGAACTTATATGGCAACATCGTCTCGCGTTCACGTGTTCCGCTAGCTATAGGGTCTATATGGACTACGGACCGTACCCGAGTTGCCAGCGCTTGTGAATTTCCTTGAATTTGTGTAAAATTTTCACTAGAAATATAATATTTAAAACATTATTGCATTGTTATTTTTAGATGTAGGTTTTTTCTTTTATATTATTCGAAAAGATTTTTTCCTTCCGGATCAGTCACATGTTTTGTAACAGACTGTTTTTAAACGATTTTTTTCAAGATAGTACGTAGTTGAATCTAAACAGAATATAGAGTATATTTTTTTGTTTCTTTTGTGTCAAAATCTGACATATCCTAGGGGCTTTCCCCCATTGCCTAAAAATTATTTGAGTTTTCATTATTGAACTCGAGTTGGATCTCAAAACGATGTAGACGCGATGAAAAGTCTCGAAATAAAATGCGAATTATTGCCTCAAAGTGTTCTTCCCCTACATTATTAAGTTATTAAGCTTATAATATTAAAACATTGTGTATTAAATTATTTGAAAATCGCTTCGATACGTTCATATTACCCTTTAGAAGGTCTTTAACGCATATACATCTATATAATATTAGTATAGATATTTCACTCTTATTTTGAGCAATTCACAGACATCTTCGTACAAGAAATTTTCAAACATTTTTAAAGAGAAAATTCGAGAAATATATGTAATACAAGAATTTTGCAGCAATTAATGTTTGCAGTTTTCCCGACACCCATCCATCTAGTCGGTAACAACGTAATAAGTATTTTCAGTTTTCGAAACTTCTCGAACAAAACTTAGTTATATTTCAAAACTAAAATTTAAGTTAATTACTTAAAGTTCTTTTTCAAAGCGTGTTTGAAGAGAATTTCGCGTCTTTATTACTTATTTTTAAAAGCTCTATTTTGACGAAATTAATATTAAATCTTTCGAAATTGAAATAATGATGTGTTAGTTTTATTTTTAGTTTGTGTGCGGTATATTTGGTCTTTTAAATATTTTAATACGATCAGACAATGGTTGTTAGGTTAGGTTAGATATGAAGAAAGCTAAATTATATTATACTACGTTATGATATAAATAACCTATCACAATAAACGCTTCCAATTAATAAAGCAAAACACTTGAGAAATAGCCTAAAAATCAAAACATTCAAGTCTTCAATGGAATTGCCAATAACAAGGTCTACAGGCCACCGTAATTGGTACGTCGTTATCGCAACGAATCTAATCATATTTAAGCTGCTTATCCCAATAAAACAACAAAAGGGGGTCGTTGTAAGATCCCGTAGACTCAAAGAAGTTGAACAAAAGAGCCAGTACTTTGAACCCGGAGGGACGGCCATCGGGAGGTTCCTTAGAGTTTGATTTTCACCCGTCATTACCGAGTTTTGAGGCATTTCAATAGAATTCTACGGAGTTTGTGCTGATATTTTTGATAATATGCTCCTCATGTTTGTTTTTATATGTTGTGAAAAGTATTTGTATATCTTTTATGTAACGAAATATAGACATATCTAAGACTCGACTATGAAACCATGAACTTTGAATAATAATTCAACTTTTAAAAGCCTTACTTAGGTACGATCTTTATACCAAGATTTAATTAAGTCGGTTTAGTGGTCAAACAGACACAATGATGAAATAGACTTTAGTATATAATTATACTTATTATACTTATATTATATATTTATATATATTATTATGAAATTTTATAATGTACTCTAACTTGGTAATGAGAAAGGAGCAGCGGATATTTCTTGTATTATGACTTTTTATATAACATAAGAAGAATGGAGACAAACACAATCTACAAAAACAGATCTAATTTTATCATATCCAAGGTCTCTCACAGATTGACCAAAAGAAGCCGCTAATATCTATTCGCAAAAACTAGTCAAGTTCAACAAAAATCTTCATAATTAAAACGAAATCATTACCACGTTAATATAGCGAAGGTATTACAGAATTACATGAACGTTCAATTTGGACATTACTATAGCACAGTAGCAACAGTTAAACTGGGGTGATATATAAAAACCGTTAAACGAACATTCAGCACACAGTAATTAAATTCAGGACCATTGTCACCGTTCGTTTTGATCGCTCGTAAAAATAACTTCGAATGTACTTGTATCTGTATGTAGCTTGATGGGGGCGGAGAAATTTACTCCCCTATATATAGAGAGAAAGAAAGAGAGAAAGGATAGTAAAAGAGAATTTGACATATACATACAGCTGTCACTGTAAAGTGCACAATAAGAAAGTTTTATTTTTATGTCAGAAGAAAAAGTTTGTAAGCTATACTTGACCAAGTAATGATGATATTTCTGATATGCAATTTCAAAGGCTCTAATTTTACATTTTCTTTCATTCTATTTTATTCGGGTTCTTCATTAATTAAAATCAGTCCCATAATTTACTCGCTAAAATGGAACATACAACACTTAGTGCTATATAGTGTATATCACCGGGACACCATGACTGCTCTGCGCAACCAAATGGACACCGGGTGAGTCTCTATAGAACTATATACATTTTGTTGGTGGCGACTGGTTGCGCTGCCATGGTGTCCCGGTGAAATATAGCACTTAGAGTTATTAATATTTTAATTTTAATTTGTTTTATTCTATTATGTGGTGAGACCAGCTGGACGCCCTCATTATAGTAAGAGAAACGCCAGCCCATAATCACGCTTTACAGAATTGTGTCCATTCTAAACATTAGAAAGCTATTAACGTATCAAACATATGATTAAGCTGTACGCAGACAAAGCTGTTTTCCAATCATATGTAGACAGACATAATACTTTACGTTTCTTGAGCTATTTCATAGCTAAAACATCTCGTTTCATTTCACTATAGCCAGACACGCAAAGCCACTGTACAAAGCTAGTGTATCACGTTCGAACAAACAACAATTGATTAACGCAGCAGTTAAATCACTGTCTATTTCGCTGAGAGAATGGAATTGTTCTCTCGATAATTCGTATTCACTATTTGGACGAATCTGATTTGTTTTAATATATTCGATGTATATAAAAGTCTTTTAAGAATAATGAAAGAGACTAATCATATGCTAGTGTAACGTAAAAGTACAGTAAATCGTTCCATATTTTCTTCTATGTTTTTTTATCCATATATTTAAACAGTTTTCTATGAGTTAATTCAGACTTTTCAGACTGTGTACGCAAAATTCATTTGGTGGTTTTTGCATGAGAGTCATTAATATTCTTACATTTTCACATTTATAATATCTATAGGTAGGATTTATATTTTAGTAAGATGATACTATCAGCTAATGTGCCTGTACTCTACCTATATATAGGTAAGAAATTGTCTTAATCACATAATTATATTGAGACACCCAATAAAACCTTCTTAAATTCTTTATGTAATAAAAAAATGTGTTTGTAAGTGCATAACTCAACAACACCTGGACTAATTTGGCTAATTATTATTTTTTAAATTCGTTCAAGTCCAAGAATGTTTTAACGGTGAGAAAAAATCTCATAATTACCGGGAATTTCGCCGATGTAAGTCTACCGGGTCCGCTAGTTTATAATAGAAATCGTCGAACCATAAGTTAAGAATTTTGGGGCTAGAAATTCATGTCGAAGCAACATTTGATAGCAATCTACGTATTGTTTAAGGCATTTTTGTTCGGTCAAGTTATGACGACGTATATTGCCTTCATTAAACAATAATGTCTGACGAAACTGTGGTTAGACATGAAATACAGGGGCTAGTATTTTATATGTAAACTGGTTTATTTAGCATGTGTGTTTTTAACGTAATTTCTATTTTATAAGCCCACAAGAGGTAAAAAAAAATATAAGAAAAAATAAAATGATTAAGAAAATAGAGGGTAACGTGTAAAGGCTCGTTCTAACCAATTTTTAAAATTAGTCAAACTAAAAACCTCTCCGTTTATGATCTTTTATAAACTCACACAATAACAATTTCTGTATTGTAGCGTAATATTAATTATTTAATAATAAAAACACAAGCCATCTTTTATTAACGTGTGTTTTTGTACTCCTAATAGGTATGTAAATTACGATTCAAATCCATTAATTTTCTTTACATTAAAATTAATACCTTATTAGTAAAAATGCACTTTTGACTTGATTCTAGATCTAGGAAAAAAGCATATTATTTCGATTTGCAAGAGTTTTTATATAAGTATGATAAATTGAAATGAAATATTAAGATTTGTAAACAATGTAGAGTCTCGGTGGAACCCTATGTTGCAAATTGGACTGTAAAATTTTTAAGTTTAAAATTGTCAAGGATGAATATTACATTGACCCACCGACTCTTAATTATTATGGTAACATTACCATAGTTAAAATCTCTAATCCTAATAAAAAACGTAGTTGGTCATACAAAAATTAATTAAGCTTCACTAAAGATGTTATGCGAGAGGCTTAATGTTCAAAAATGTAATAAAGAGCTTGTTGTTAAAAAAAGCTAGGTTAAATAATTATATTTAAAAAGGACCATAGTACCATTGTATTTTTTTCTACATATTTTGTGTCAAACTTGACAAACGACATAGAGTCTGAAAATTTAAAAAGTCAACACAATAACAACAATGCAACAATGTTGGACGCCACCTCTCTTACATTAAAATTAAATCATTCGCTACATTACAAATACATACAAACGTAACATTAATCTCTGAGGCGTAACACTGCAATTAAAATTCAACTTCACATCACACGCGAAACTAACGCTATTCTATACAATACACAACAAATTCTATACAATACGACGAATGTGTATAGAAAATAGAAATACACACGAATCACATTTTAAATTTAGACTTTCGATTACGCGTTACGCGATTCGAAAATGGGATTTACGCGAAATAGAATAGCTGCTGCGTTTCGTAGACACACGTCTACGCGGCGCGAGGTTCGTAACTCGACTGGTTACTATAGTAGCAGACGGCTACGAGCGAACGCTACGTTCCGCTTTGTATATGTCAACTCAGGCTTAGCCCAAATTTATTAGAGGTAAACATTTAGGATTTTGATTGACGATGCTTCCGGGTGCATAGTAACGAGTTTGGAGATAAATAAACGTATATTTACACTCGGTGTCACTAACATATTCTGTATGGTGTTTTAATTAATAAATTCAGCTCAATTTTAATATTGTCATGTGAATGTCATTAAAGCTATAAGTTCATGTGTATTATACAAACTGATTTTAAATTATAATTTAATATTAATAATAGAATAAATCTACAAACGCTTCAAAATATTAAGACATATTTGACGTCTTTCTAGAGTCGGATTTATATATTTGATATATATTTGACGTCTTTCTAGAATCGGGTTTAGCTAAGATTTTGCACAAACATAAATATAAATAAAATTACAAATTATACGGTTGAACTACTAAATTCGTTTTTGGTAATTATTCTTGCGATATTTAAATATATTTTTGCTCTATATATTTGAGGTAGGTATATCTAAATACAAACATACCCTTTGCATTTAATTCCAGTATGATAAGGAGTCCGTTATGTAAGGCTCGAGGCGAGCAGGCCTTTGTAAAGTGATTCCCTTCACATGTTGGGATTTCACAGTTACATTGTTATAATATGCTAGCTACGTGCTACGGTTTTACGCGCGTAAATTCCATTTTAATCCACGTTTTTCGAGTTCTTTAGATTTAATACATTTAGATTCTATATAGAGTCACTAGCTTACGAACCTTTTAAAAATTATTCAAGATATTTATAGTGTTTTTGTTGTTGTTAGATTATTCATTAATTGTTGCGTAAAAGTTCGAAAAATAATATTAATTTTTAAAGTACCTATGTAACGAAATGAAATGAAAAATGTTTTATTTCTGAGTATCTTTGAAACAAATACCTTCAGAAAATCTGCATGGTGCCTACCACCGGTTCAGGAACATGTATGTGTAATTGTAATTAAAAGACAAAAGAAGGATGGCTATGATGAAATGAGCATATATCATAATATAAATTATCTATGTAGTATGTAAAATTTTATCTCTGTATAAATAATTAGTTTATATTCTATGTTATAGCGTCAGTTATTCTTCATATAATTTGGTTGCCTGGACGAGATCGCTCTTTAGTCCTAAAGTTGCCAGTTACTAAAAGTGTATCTAATCATATTTTAATGTACTTGTGGGAAGGGAGGAGGATGTAACCTTCCACTGAACCAAAGGGAGGATCCTCGACCAGTCGAACCACTGACTGGCCGGCCGTTAGGCCCCGATGGTTCGATGTCGAGAAGTTGTATATATGCTAAGTCTCGGAAAAATATCGTAAGCGCGATTCAGACTCGGCGCATGAATAGCGTTCGCTACATACTATTTCCTTATGTGACGAAGTGTAAATAAGTAAAATTTTCCTTTAATATGTTTTTAAGTTAACTATGTACCTATAGGGTCATTGATAGGTCATGTAACATGTCCTAAAATAAACAATATATTATGTAAAAGTAATATTTTTTCACGTTGCCCACCTGTGCATCTAAATATCAAGTTGGCGAAATCTTACCTTCTTATTTTATAAATTATTCATTTGACTTACTAAAAATAAAGCAAAGAGGAACGTAGGCGTTGTTTTCGATGCTATAAATATAAGTCTATTTTTTTAATGTTTACCAGCTGTTCTATTTAATCCGTGTTATATGACAATTGAAATAAAAAGTATTACTTTGTACGTTTCTTTTGAACTTTCATAATTTACGTATCTATTATGTATTTGAATAAGATTAAGATTATTGTAGCTAAATACTAAGAGACTCATATTGTCAATCTTCGATAATGTAAAAATGAATCGCAAAATGTGTTGGTAAGCGCATTACTCGATAACACCTGAACCGATTTACATAATTCTTTTTTTAGAATAATCCTAGATGTACGAGGTTGGTTTTTAAGTAAAAAATGGTAGTTCTTAGGGTAGCTTCTTCGTAGAACAGTAACAGCGTGAACAAAGTCGCGTTGGGCCGGCTAGTACTTAAATTTAACACGTATTGTAAGAATATGTGAAAGAATATTTGCTACTTTATTATGAATTAACTATTCAATAGATTCAGCTGTAATTTGTAACGCAAGTAGGTAATCTTTTCCTTCCCAGGGAGAAAAGTAGGTTATGTTGGACTCAAACGGACTAAAACCCCACGGTTTTCTGCTGTCCTGGTATCCAACGAAGTCGCAGTCTCTACAGAGTTACGGATATTTTCCTCAAAGAAAGGTTTCACCTGGATAAACCTATTCTTAACATGCTGGTTATGTTATGAGTATTGAAATGCGAGAAGCAAACCGCGAGACAGAGCTAGTATAAAGTAATTTACAACGTTACCATGGCAGTAAACCGATCAGTCGTGTACCTGTAACAGAAGTATGCAATTTGCATTTAATTTGAAATAGTTTAAGAATAAAACCTTTGCAAAGGTTCTGGTTAAAAAAACAAGTTAAAGCATTCAATGTTATTAATAATATGTGTAGTGTTAAATACTCATAAGCAAATTAAATAAAAGCACGCCTTAAGTCTCGTAATTTTAACAGAATTGTATGGCGAACTGTCAAATCGGTTTAAGTTGTACTTAAATTTAAGTTGTGTTTCAGTATCCCGGCATTAGCGTCTTTGCTCAAGAACTTAAACTATACTTGGTACTTATTATATCAACTTGCCTTGTATATTACATTTAAAGATATATAAGACACATTCCAAGTCGATAAAGGACGTCTGTCCGTAATACTATGTTAAATTGAAGCATCACATTCGTGAAAAAAATTCCTTGAATAAAAAAATATAACAATAATAACTTATGGTAATTATTTTGAATCTATTTTTTTAGTAATAATCAAACAATGTTTTTCATATTTCCATATAGTATATGCAATATATGCATATTAAGAACCGTTACATAGCTTTGGTCCTTCGCCAAGTAAGCCTCGTGTCAACTGCACTTAAACTAATTTGATTTCAAGCTTAGACCTCATATTAGCTGCAGATAAGCTGTAAGCTTCTTAGATTGTGTAATTTACACCTGCGTCTTTTTCTGATATTTTCGGAATATGTAAGATGAATCGATACAATTTGGTACAGATTTTTATTGATATCTATACTAATATATAAAGCTGAAGAGTTTGTTTGTTTGTTTGTTTGAACGCGCTAATCTCATGATCTACTGGTTCGAATTGAAAAATTCTTTTTTTATTGAATTGACCATTTATCGAGGAAGGCTTTAGGCTACATAACATCACGCTGCGACTAATAGAAGCGAAGATATAATGAAACATATGGAAAAAAACGGGGAAAATTATTCATCTTTGAGGGCTTCCTTTGCGTGCGCTGTTAAAACGGTTCAAGATACAAAAATAATATGTATGAAAGAATTATTCCTCTTTAAATGATCTAAAAAAAGTCCGCGACGGTATATGTGTCTAAGATTGATTCACTATAACATAATAAAAGAAATAGATCCGACGGGGACGAAGTCGCGAGCAACAGCTAGTTTTATATAAAATACGTTGTTTTGGCATTATATAGCTCCTTGTATTTAAAGTTCGAATGTCATTTAATTAAGATAGTCAGATGATCATACTAATGGTTGTGTGGAGAAAAGAGTTTCTGAGAAAACATTGTAATAATAATAATAATAATATTTTTTTATTTAATAATAAACACAAATACAATAAACACTCTAGCCAATTTTACAATTTTTCGTATTTATTTTAGTATTTATTCTTCATTTGTAAATTACCCGTATAAACAAAAACACGGTTGATCTAATTAGGGTTTTAGTTTCAGTCGCTTTAAAAAGAACCAGGGAATTTATCTTATAAACTAAACTAACAATTACTCTCGCTTGCACCTACCAATCGGGGCAATAAAATGTATTGTAAGTCGAAACAGATTAACTCGAAAGAAAAACTATTATCGTTACAGCTTCAATTAAGTGCGCCGAAGTTAAATGAAGTCCGCCAGAAGTTTCGATTTAAACTTAGCTCACTTGGACACGACATTCTTTGGACGTTTTCTACGTCTTGGGTAAATTGAGCGCGCTTTAGAATTGTTCTCATTGGAAGTGTGGAGATTAATGAATGAGAATCGAGTGGGAAACTGAAATTCAAAGCTTTTTTAAACTACAATTTTGTTAAAATTCATATAGTAGATTTGGTGACGTCAATGAATTCTTTATGATTACGTCATCGTAGAACAATTGGTTGATTGATACGATATGGTTGAAGTGTTTAAACGTCCTGTTTATTTGTTAATACAATTTTTTAAGAGTTTTATCTTTGCAGGGAATGTCTTGAACGCGAATCAGGTTACTCTTTTACCTATAGAAGAACACATTTTAATGCGGATTTTGGCTAAAAGCAAATATAATTAAACAAGCTATTATATTATATTTATAAGTAGTTATAGATGACTGCTTTTACATTTACGCTAATGAAAATACAAGCAAAACAGAAAACGTGTTTAATTGATCTCGTTGAATCGTCAATAATATATCGTAGAGAATAATACATTAAAAATGCTCAAAAAAATTTAAGTATCCAATAAACACGAGTCATAGATTAAAAAGCTTCTAGTGTTACTAAATACCACATCGTTTTTGTAAGTCATTACTCGCCTACTAAGCTGTTATTCAATACCGTTGTTTTAAACAAAGAAACAATTGAACATATACCTTATGCAATGGTGATAAGGCTCAAATTTACTTTAAGAAATTACTTAGCGTGGGCTAAATGCAATTGACAAAGACCTTGACAGATTTTCTAATAAAGCTTAGGAGTAAATGGTTTTGCATTTCTGCGTGGGAATGACCTGTATGAAGATATTAGTAGGTCAAAAGAACAATCAATGTTATATAATATCCTTCAAAAAATTTAAAACGCGATAGTTTAAAAACTAATGATGTTTATTTTGATTTTTATTTATGCAATAAATATGTGACGATATCTAATTATTAAGTTTGTCTAATATCTATAAAAACACCTTAAGATACTTTGTACTATTAATTTGTGCTTAAATTTTCGTTGTTGACTGTACAGTCGATTGAATAGTAAACTAGAATATTTAATGATGTGTTTTTTTTTTGTATTCTCAAAATTGTCAATACTACGATTATTTTGTCTTGACACGACACTAATTTATAAAATCATTTCCTTCAAAGATTATTTGTTTTTTTTTTAATTATTATAATGCTTTTGTTGACTGTACATGAATACAAGTGTAACCTTCGCACACACTAAAACCACGTGTTTATTTTAAATGTTCAAGACCGCATCAAAGAACCTCATCAGTGAAGACCCGCCGGTTGCTAGGCAACGGCACGTTTGTGAAATTACAAAATTTCACCCTTTCAAACAAATTGCTAACATACCAATCAAATGCCACGGTACAGCTTTTAGCGACATGTAAGATTTTCTATAGTTTCTCTAGACATTTAATAATAATTTTCAAATTTCAAAAATAATTAATAATTAAAAAACAATACAAAAATTTCAACTTAAATTTCGTATATTATGATATAATAAACACTGTTTATTAGCTTTTTTCTCTCACATAAGTGTATATGTATACATTTTTAAGTAATTATTAAAGGTCCTAAGATACGTCAATGCGTTTCGCGCGTTATTCGGAACATAAAGAGCCTATAGTCATATAGGAATTTCTTTCTTCCTTAATAAAAGGTAAAAATAAATATATAAACGGGTTTCTTCTGTTCACTACTTACTTTCACATAGTAGTTCTTTTTCCCACTAATTCCCGCTCCCGTGGGAATTTCGGGAATTCCTTTCTTATTGCACCTCTACGGTCCCTAAGCTACGTTCTTTCCAAATTTCGTTTCGTTTAGCCGTTAAGGTTCTGCGTTGGTATGTCAGTCAGTCAGTCAGTTTCTCCTTTTTATATATTTAGATTTGCAATAAAATTTATAATATAGTATAATAAAAACAAATGTTTCTATGAAGAAGTAAGAACTAACAGCTGGTTTTGCCCACATTTGTACGAGGCGTGACTTGTGAAAGCCTTAAATGGATTTCCCTTGAGGGATTAGGGATTGCGGTTGGAACTAGCGTAGTACGGAACGGTAGGATATTTTCAAAGGGTTAAGAGTTTATTTTAAAGAATTTTTATCTATACGTATAATAAAAACGTAACGAGATATATGAGAAAAAATATTATTGGAGACCTTTATTAACGCAATAGAAGCCAAAACAATGATTTTTGAAATTTTTGTCTGTTTGTCTGTTTGTTTGTGCACTCTAATCTCAGAAACGGCTTATCCTATCTACATGGGATTTTCAAAGATATATTGCGGTAAGCTTCACTTAATATTTAGTGTTTAATTCATGTCAATCGGTTGATAAATAAAAAAGTTATGGCAATTTAAAGAATCACGTTGAACTTGCTGAGCTGTTGGTTTTCAAAAATGCTGCCCAAAGTCAGTTTTCCACGCGGGCGAAGTCGCTGGCACAGCTAGTTATAAATAAAGTTAAATAACGTGCATTACAACTAAGAGAAATTCAAATATATACTTACCTAGCGAACCCGTGCCCACTTCGTTGGGCATAATCTTAAGAATCCTTTTTTTATATAGCCTATGAACCTCAGCAATAATATGGTTATCTATTGATGAAAGTGTTTTTAGTTCAGTAGATAACGAGATTATCCCTTACAATTTAACAAACACAAACTTTACTTCTCTACAATAATAGTATAGATAAATGGCGGCCTTATGACTCTTAGGTATTTTTTCCAGGAAAACATATGTATCTCATTTTAAGGAACGGTACGCTCTTTTTTGAAGGTCCCTGTTTGATTAAAGAGTGTATCATACATACTTAGTATAGCTACGAATGAAGAATACTTGTAAAAACAGCAAGGCGTTGACTAAAAGGTAGGTAATTTATTGAAATACTAATTTTAAACTAAAGTTCTCAAAAGCAGCAATGAGAAGATATGAAGTAATGAATTTTCATATAATGTCATACTCGTTCCAACAGTATGGAAACGTGTGGGAATGATAATATTTTAAGCTGGAATATGGTTTGATTAAACCTGGGAGTGTCTCGTTTACAAAGAGTTTATGGTATTACGTTTGCGGAAGATATGAACAGCTTCGTATCTGCTCGGATTTAAAGGAAATTTAGGAGAATATGAGATTATATGGTACGAACTACGAAGTAAATTCATTCTAAATGTTAATCGAAAAAATTTGTTTTATATATTTCAATTACATAAATACTTTAAGCTAGCTCATGTAGTTACATATTTAATTATTTACCAAGTAAAATATAAATAAAAAAAAAAACGTTTTAGCAGAGCGTGGTTTCGATCCACGGACCTCTGGGTTATGGGCCCAGCACGCTTCCACTGCGCCACTCTGCTCTTATTATACTTTGCGAAATTATGGTAGATATTCTTGCAACCGTCTATAGTGTAATATGCGGCAAATATTGCATCATTATTAACTAGACAAACAAGTTTTATTAGTCATATCTATTACGTTATGATTTAAAATTGTTAGCTGAATTAATTGGTAAACAAAAAAAGTGAAAGTCTAGTACAATCTCAAAGGTCATGTTATACTGGTTTGCGGAATCGTTACATAGTATAAATCAAAGTCATTTTCGTCTGTCTGTTCCTATGAATGCTTAAATCTTTAAAACTACGCAATCCCATATTTTCATACGTTTTTTAATCAGATAGAGAGATTCAAGAGGAAGTTTATTATGTATAAAACATGCTTGACATACGAGCGAAGCCAGGACAATTTGCTGGTCACTAATAAGCTGCTTTCTCCATATACATAGATTTCATTTGGTACTATAATGTCCAGAAATAATAGATATTGTAATATTTAGATGTTTAATGTCCTCGTGTGTAGTTGGTACTGAATACATATTCTATGCAAAGCATTATTAACTACCCACTTTATCCAACTTATTATACATAATAAATTGAACAAGTGTCAATAGATATATAATAGATACTAACAATATATGACAGGTATGTACATTATTCCATGACCCCTGTATCATTGAGTCACGAAAAACAAGTCCCGTTTCGACAATGTAATGAGAAGAGTTATAGCCATGGCATGGACTTTTAAATTTTAATATCCCGAAAGAGTAGATACCTGAAAAAGCTTCATATTTTAATTACAAGTAATGGTGGGATTATATCCAATTCATATTTATATTGATATGCAGTACATACATATAAATTATAGGTTTAAAAAAAATTGTCGAAAATATATTTTTAAAATTTCAGTTTACGAAGTACCCAATTTATAGTTTAAAATACGACAGTTTATTTATTAAGAATAATTATATGAGTTGTTAAAAAAACGAATTTGAAAACGGGTTAATCGTAATAAAAATTAATGTTAGTAATAAATACTAAACTAATGAAAGCTACATACAGAGACTGGATTAAAAAAAATTGAAGATTTAGCTAATGGCAGCCCTATCACTACGAAGCGATATCTTCCAGGCAATCATAGCAATATTTTAAGTCTATGAGATACACACATATACACATTAATATACTTATAAATATTTTGGCAGCATTGGTTATTAATAACCAATCATTGGTTGGAAGCGGTTACCGGGTAGATATAATAACCATTATACTGTGAACTCTGCGAATCGCTTATCTCCATTGACAACTCTCTGCGTGGAGGTCAACGTAAATTGGTCAGCTGAATCAGCGGTTTGGAAGAGCATGATAAGTAAACTACATTGAAGCTTATGGAGTTTAAATTAATTTCGCATTGATACAATACTGTTAAGTCGGTGAATTAAAACCATATCCAACAAATTATCCGATTTACAAAAATAGTTTTCGTTTTGAAACTACATATAAAAAGAATTATTCATTAAGAAGTAACCTAGTCTGACGCAACAACATTCTAGACCACCCTGTTATTTCTCTGCGTCATAACCATCCTCGTACTTCAAGTAATATTATTCTAAAGAAAGATTTATCGAAATAGATTCAACTGTTATCGAATGTATAAGTATATGAAATGTGTTATTATTATTATTACAATACTACCAGTCCAACGCGACTCTGTTCACGCTGTCCTAATCCTACCCGAAACTTATATACATAATATATACCCTACGCCATATTTTTTTTGGTTAAAAACAATTCTCGTACATCCAAGATGACCTATGTTAATCGGTTGACTAACATTTTTCGATTCATTTTTAAATTATAGATTTAGGAACGAGCAAGCCGATACAAGATGGCCACCGAGCAAAACATAAAAATACTTCCAAATCCGAATCCATGTTTAAATATAATCTAAATTTTAATCTTCAATTTTCACATGCAGCTTAGAACATTGTTTATCTAACGATGTGGGGATTACGGGATGATGTAACCAATTAAAAGGGGATTTTTCCGTCTTTATAAATCTAATATATTTTTGATGGTCTGTGAGGATCGTGTTATGCAAGCTTATCCAGTCTTTAGGGAGAGGTTTTGTTATGAAAGCGAATTAAATATTCGTGTGTTAAGTTTGTGGTTTATTAATGGTTCATACAAACAATTTTTTATTCGTAGTACAGTTAAGATATGAAGTTTCTTCGCTTAAGGAGTGAGAAATGTGGAAATCTTTTCAGATTTAATTACTTATAGATTGGCAACATACTTCAAATAAGCCCTGGGTGTATTTAATGCGCCTTGGTTTTTTTCCTTTTTAATTTATTTCTTCTAACTTCATTGAATTATTTTCTTCAGTAGGAATATTGTATTAATGTACAGGATTAGATTTAACCTCCAGAATTAGTCTAAGCTTATATAAAGAGTTAAAAAGAAACTCTATTAGATAGTAAATCTTGGACGCAGCGGAGAACACTTATTGAATTTTCTGTGAAACTGATTTTTTTAAGTAAATCCACTAGTTCTTTACGAAATACATTTAGCTGAAAAATAAATACAATAAACGGTGGTTCCATATTAAGCATTCACCGAAACTAAGTTTCCAATAGGTACAATACGGCTTTTTATTTCTTCACTACACTCATTGGATATTTTATCTAAATTACGTACAGTACGAACCGCTCCTCTCATGTCCCTTCTAACGAGTAAAATCCTTCAAAGCTTCCATCCCTGTCTGTCCGCTAATAGGGGGAGCACATTTACATAACCTCTAATTACATCTGGATTTAACCGTCCGTTACGAGTGCGTCAAATCGGAATTAAAGTAGGATTAAAATGACGATTTTTTCATATATATATTTTTGGCGGCACGAGTTAGCGCGTCACCTGGTGGTATTAATATTCACTACATACTATAAAACAATGTCGCTTATTCTGTCCTTATATTCCTATGTACGATTAAATCTTTAAAGCTTCGCAATTCATTCTCATACGGATTCTGACTGATTTTTTTATATTCAGAGTGATTCAATAAGAAGGTTTATATGTATTACATGCATAATATCTGCGAGCGAAGCTGGGGCGGGTCGCTAGTATTAGATAAACAGCAAAATTGTTCATGCTTCAGATTTTACAATATTTAGTGATATTACAAATTTACCTAATAATTAATTATTTTTTTAAATCCTCAAATTTTATTTTACAAATTCACTTTTTAAACTATCTTTCGCTGTTTCCTAATTCATTTATTTATCATCTGTTTATGTATATGTGTAAATATATTAGGTCTCTTATCATCATCCTAAATTCTACTATATCTAAGTTTTAAAGTCATTTTGAGCATTTTAATGTTGACTTATTTAGAGAGTAGTTGTATAGATAAAAAGTCATCCATAAGGCCATATTAACGACCATTATTTACAGAACCATTATCTCTATACAAACCATTCTATTTGTTAAAGAGTTTTTATGCTCCAAATCATCTGAATCATACTCCTGATCAAATGCAATTTGTCCAGCGACTATTTGTCGAGTAGTATGTATCTAGTTAGGAATTAGCTGGATTAGCATATTGATTGTTTGCAGACGTCCCCTCAGGGTGTACAGGTCACTACTGTTGGACTTGCTTTGAGCACGCTACAACTAGTTTCTGCTATTTCGTGCAGTACCGTTAGAGTCGTTGATATGTGTTGCCAGGTTTTTTGATCGCTGTGTGAGTTTATTTGTGTGCGTGTGTGTTACTTTATGTTTTAAGAAAAACCAACTACATTCGTGTACAGTCAAATGCAAAAGTTGATGAACTCGTTTAATTTTATAAACATATCTACGTTGTGATGGGTTAATTTAATTAATAACGGTCGTGATGAAAGGAGTAAAAATTCAATATACTTTATGGAAAGCTACTATTCAGATATCCCGAAAAATTCAACGTGTTATCAACTTTTGCAGTCGATTGTACCCCATATCTACATCAATCATACGAGGCTCAGGTGTGATGTCGCCGGTAAGATTATATTGTGATCAAAAACATTTGCCTACAAAATGCACTCCATTTTTAAGCATTATTCCCGCTATTGGTGCCTTCGTGGACCTTAATGGATGTGTCATGTTACCCTCTTGAGTTTGTTTGATGATATTATCTTTCTAGATTCTTCCCTTTAGTAACTAAGAGTTATAAATATTTGATGATGATTATAAATAAAATACTATATTAACTATTACGTTTAAATACAGTGAGTCAGAATCAAACTAAGTCCAATTTTAAAACAATCATGTTTTCCGACAAAATATTTTTCCAAATATAATTTTTTAATAGATTTTTATAAGTACGCTCCATTTGAACATTTCGCGTCTATTTTCAATCATAGTAGACAAAATAAATCTTCAACGAAATCTTCTTTTCCTTAAACGTATTACACGCCAATACAGTTTTATTTTATTTACTAATATAAAAAAAGTACTTTGTTGCCGATCAAGCTGTTTCTTTTTAAAGAATGATTCCTCTTTAAGCTCCAACGAACCTGGATTACTAATACCTCAACTATATTTGTTCCCTGTTTCAAATTTCTTATAACCGATGAATATCAGAAAGTTAATACAGCTATATGATACCGATATCTAGTTTTTATGACGGACGCTTGGCGCAGTGGTAGCACAACTGCTTTCTGCGCCAAGGGTCTTAAGGGTTCGATCCCCACACCGTAAGAATATATTTGTAATTTACATTTTGTATTTTTGTGGGGTCTGGGTGTTGCTATGTATTGTATGTATGTATTTACAAAAAAAAGTATGTATATATAATTTATTCCGTTATCTAGTTGCCATAACACAAGTTTCTGCTTAGCTCGGACCTAGATGGCGCTGTGTATTAATGTCCTGAAAATATTTATTATTTTATTTATATATTTGTAATTTAAATCTTGATAATACTATTCTATAACGGTATAAACGAAACCTCATATAAAAAAGATTGCTTCATAATTACCCATAGGTACGTCTGGTTTTTATTCATCCAAGTGATGCATGGCTCGAATATTATCACATACGGTAATTGCATTTCTACACCTGAATTATGGCATAGGTTGTACCGGCGGTATTGTCTGGGGCATGTTTACGGTGGAATGTTCTAGAATATTCTGGATATTTCTCTTATCTGAGCGTATTGGTAATAAGTAGTTAGTTATAATAGTGGGTGACAATAGAGCTTGCGATAGCACCTTGCTTATTGTAAACGTAATTTTAGAATCTGACAATGGAATCCTACGTTTAAACTATAGTAGGTATATGTTTATTTTTTGCAACGAATTTTCTACTTGCTTTAATAAATAGTTATACTACGCGTTATAATATAAGTAACATTGATCTTTTCACAATAACATGGAACGCATCTAAAATCATTTCTTGTAAGAAAGACTGTTTGTCTGTCTAGCCTCGTTATTTCGAAAACGCGTGAATTTTATTGAGTTGAAATTTTGAACTGTATACCTAACCACGACCGCGTTAAAAAGATCTGTATTTAGCAAAACAGACATATTTCGTCACTTCCAAGAAAACCAAATTCCGTTTCCTATTGAACTAGAACGATTACTAGACCATCTAATGATCTTTCCCTTCTACAAGACAATTCAGATCTCTATACAGCCCTATATATATATAAACAGAATACTATGCACAAGTATATTTGTTCCCAAAGTTCCTCAGTGGCCTCTTCAAAGCATTCCATTCCGCAAATCCAAACTAAAATTCTCACTTCCTCGATATTTGCAATTTATTTAAGTCCTGATAAATTGCTCCGGAACACGGATGCAATGTTCCCCGCAATCCAAATTGCAATTTTATCGCTGCTTCTGATCAAAAGCACATTTAAATGATTTATTTTCTTAGCTGTGCTTGTAACATGTTACAACGGACCTTGCCTAATAATTATTTATTGTCATGCTAATGTAGAGGCATGGCTCTGATTGCCACATGTGTAATAATATACGTGCATATATTCTCTGAAATTGAATTATTGTTGTACCTGTAAATGCCTTCAATCATTGAATTTGACATCCATTCATCATTCGCATCTTTTGTGTGGGTGTACCCTGTTCTTCTGTATATATTCTTTATCGTATTTCCACAACGTTTCCTTTTTTCTTCTATCAAATATTATTAATACCGATTTTATGTATTCAGAAACTGAAACATTTCTTAAAAGCACAGATGTAATTAATTACGTAGTTATATTTCTTATGAAAACGTATGCCTTTTACTGCTTATGTTTTAGGTATATTATAATGTTTAAAGCTTACGGGTTTTGACGAGCTAATAAGTATTTTTATATTTTTAGGATCATAAGGAATAAATTTCAAGAAGGTGTAGTAACGAGATCTATCTTACCATGGTTTTATCCACTCGAAGAAAAATACCAATTTTCAAACCCAAGATTAGAAATTTTTCTCCAATTATTATCCCAAGATTGTACAATAAAGATAGATGAGAAATAGCTGCTGCAGTTCAAGTACAAAGAACATAATTAATAACAAGGAAACGAAGCGAGCGAACACTGCACAGAACGCATCCAACTAAAAAGGTTTAGATTATGACGTACGCTATAGAAAATTAGTCCCTGTGACTCACCAAATAGGGGTTCTTTTGTGGTATCGTGTTTTAACTTCTGTCTATTTGAGTACAATCAGTGATGACGTAGCTCGAAATATGTCGTAAGTAATAAGTAACGTTCTTGAAAATTAAGCCTTAAGACCAAGGGATAGGGTAGCTTTTTCATTGGTGTAATAAGCAGTTACGATTGCGGGTAGTTCAAAGTAAGTACAGGCGAGCAGGTTTCAATTGATAGCAATAGTGGTTTGAAGTATATTGTATTCGTTGGGTGCTGTGTTGAATGGTTTATGGAACTTATTGTTCTTCTGCTTTGTTTGTGTGAGAAACGGCCACCTGTTACTTGTTACGTGTATGGAATAATTTGTAAGATGTTATTCTTACACTTGGAGGTAATTACACGACGGTAATGTACGAGTTACAAAGGTTTGTTTTCTATTGACTATTTGTTTGACTTTCTGTAAAGGAATTTAAGAAGTACCTAGCTGCAGACTTCACTCTTTTTGATTGTGTTCTATTGTTTATAGTACCTTAAGTTTTTAAGAGGTAAAGTGAGTTTCAAGTTGTATGGAGATGGATAATCTTTATAGGTAGTGAAATTACTTTAAATTTATTTTTAAAAAGGAAAGCTATATGACTAGTCATGGTTTCACGAGCTATACATTAACCTGAAAAATATCTAATGGGAGAAACTGTCTCTACTACAACTGTGTCTACTGTGAAGGCTTTATTATCTACATTCCAGGTATTTTTACAATTTTTTAAATTATTGATTATGTAAATTAGCCTCAGTATATGATCAAGAGGGAGATCATAAAAAAAAACCCTTCGGTTATAAATATACAAAAAATAACTATATCCTGTTTTTAGGTAAATTGATGTTTTAAAAACGATGTAAAAACATTTGTAAGTTTTAAGTTGCATAGAAAATAATAATGGCTCAAAGTTGCTATAGCGATATTTTTATTTTCATCTAAAACAATATGTTCGTACATTAAGTAGCATAATAATTGGCCAACTGTCAGCCGGAGTACACCTGCTGCCAAATATAGCGGAGCACGTCGTACTGTTTATTTGTGACTTTTATAAATTGAGACATTATCCTAGTCGAGGTAAGTTTTGCTAAGCTATTTTATTATTAATTTTAAAATGCCATGTAAGTAGAAGAGTTTTATTATAATTTTTTGAGTTGATTATTGAGTATATTTTTCAGTGTAGTTCAACTGTTTAACAAAGTTTCAGTTAGATTATTTAATTTAAAAAATTATATAACACTAGCCTTTGCTCGCGACTTCGTCCCCGTCGATTTATTTTCCCATTTTTTCTTCGCTCCTATCAGTCGCAGCGTGATGCTATGTTGCCTAAAGCCTTCCTCGATAAATTGTCTTTTCAATAAAAAAAGAATTTGTAAATTCGAACCAGCACTTCCTGAGATTAGCGCGTTCAAACAAACATACAAACTCTTCAGCTTTATAATATTAATATAGTATAGATAAAAGTAATAAAATTAAACAAAACGTAAATTACGGAATAATTTTATGTTATATTTAATTGTAATTTGAATCATACAAGAATATACTTAATCATTATACTAGAAAATAAACTATTTCAATATAAATTTTCCGTCGCGAACAAAAACGGGTTCTTTTAGTAAACAAGTTATTTTGTCCCCTTCAAAGTCAATAAACCACAATATTTTCAAAATAAATTTACTATGTATACGGGAACTGTGCAGAATGCGTAAGTTTGTTGTTACAATAAAAATGTATAGTAAAAATATTCATGTGTCGAATTTGACGACCGCTTGGCGCAGTGGTAGCACAACTGCTTTCTACGCGAAGGGTTCGATTCCCACACCGGAAAAATATATTTGTAATTTCCATTTGTATTTTTCAGGGGTCTGGGTGTTGCTTTGTATTGTATGTATGTATGTATTTACAAAAGAAAAGTATGTATATGTAATTTATTGCGTTATCTAGTTGCCATAACACAAGCTTTGGCTTAGCTTGGAACTAGATGGCGCTGTGTATAAATGTCCTGAAAATATTTATTTATTATTTATTATTTATTATTCCGAACCTGTATAACTTCAAAGTTGATAACAAGCTACTATTTATACTTTGTTTTATAATAAATGTGTATAATTTAATTTAGAAGCTTTTTTTGTACGAAAAGTATTAAAAATCAAGTCCATCAAATGGTCTAAATACCCCCAATCTATTCTATTTATGTGGAACTCCTAACAAAACCACATATTTAAAACGAAATTCCGAAACACGAAGAAAATATTACGTACTTGAAAACTAGAAAATGTTCGCAAATCCTCTTGAAAAGGGAACGCTGAAACCAGCCGCTTACTGTGGGATCTATTTCAATCTCTCTGTACCTTCCCTACAATTTAAAAGCCTTTTCAATATCAACTTCGACCCTCAATCAATCATTTACAGATCAAAATGAGTATTAAAAACACATTACACGCATTCAACCCCACGTACAAAAGATAAACTTTCTACTTAGTGCGTAAACCCTTGAAGAACTAACGATCCGTGTACAAGAGTATTGGAAATTTATTCTAAGTACGCGCGAGAGGTTACTTATGATACTGACGTTGTTGACGCGCGACCATTCTAT
>JADANM010005719.1:2640447-2689547 GCA_026213755.1 Eurema hecabe
CAGTACAAAAGGCGGTCTTATCACTAAAGTGATCTCTGCCAGACAACCTGAGACCGAGGAAAAGATAGTAAGAGTGAATAGTAAAAGGTGGTGTAAAAGTAAAAGATAAATAAATACAAATTGGTATGTATACCTAAACAAATACATGAACAGATATACTACATACATTATACGGTATGTCGTATGTATGATTATCTATCTAAATGCTTTTGAATTTATATTATATATTTAATAAGGAAATAGTTGAGAAACATATACGACTGTTCTCGAGTACGTCATAACTGTAAGGAAAATTTCTATAGAATATGTCAAACGGGGTATTAGTAGGAATATTTCAACTTCATAATTCATTAAGTCAGTACTTTAGGCGCTACGATGAGCATACAGACACACTGCAAAAATTGTTTGTTTGGTTGAAATGGTTGCTTTGCATGCTCATGCTGCCATGTTAGGTGTAATTACTCTTTGCTCTTTAAGGCATAAGTTAGCAATTTGAACTAGTTTATTCTAATATTTTTATTTATATAATTAATCTTCGGACGCATCGAGTGTGTTTATTAAAACCTTTATATAATACTAGCTGCTGCCCGCGACTCCGTCCGCGTGGACTTTCTCTATGTTCTTTCTCAGGCTTTAGACCATCTGTGTACCAAATTTCGTTCTAATCGGTTTAGTAGTTTTAGCGTGATGGAAAGACAGACAGACAGAGTTCGTTTCGCATTTATAATATTAAGTATGGATTAAATAAAATAAAGCTAGAAAAATATCTAACAGCACACAAGCGCGAAGAAACTTTGCCTTGCAATTTCACACCCTCGATTTAATACCTCCGAGCGTGTCTAACTTTTTCACTGAAACTTATTCAGAACCGGTTTAAATTACTTCGTCCTTTGATACGCTAGTTTGGAGTAAACAAAAGGCTTCTTTTAATGTTACTGTCGCAACTAAAGTCTTGGACGAGATTATATTAATTTTAACGTTTCTTGTTGTTGACGAAAAACAAACGAATAAGAACTGAACATTTGTAAAATTGTAACGAAACTCCTATTGCATACAAGCATATTTTCAACGGGGCTACATAATAGTAAGACTATTGAATCCTTATAGTAATATAAAACAATATTGTAGGACCGGTTCGAACAAACTCATACAAATGTGCATTTTTTAAGCTCTTTTAAAGTTAATATTTTAATTAAAGAATACACACGAATAAGGTTATATAGGAATATGGGAAAGGGTCTGTTCTGCGACCGTTAATTAAAAATATAACAAGAGTTTTTTTCCTACAATATATTATTATATTTAATACCAATAAAAACATGATGTGTTACTTTCTTGTTGTACGCTTTAAAATTCGTCTTATCTCTGAAAGGCTTTCGTTTATAAATTAATCCATGACGGCATAAAGAACTTGTCATTTCATACTGCTTTTAAGAGCTTGTCGGTTCATATTACACTAATTTTAATAGTCTAGTGCATGTCTGGGCATCTACTTTATGTAAGAGCTATGTTCGGCCTAACAGAGACTAATCAAATTCCTATCCGGTCGGACTAAAGTCTAGATAGGTATATTGTTCTACTAGTATTCGGATTTGGTTTATTATATCAGGAAGAGACTCTTTCGCCAATTATTATTATTAGTGATTTGTTATTAAGAGCTTTATTACAAGTACTTATCTTTTAAAGAAATGAACTTGCTTACTGTACGTTTACAAAAATCTATTTCCATCGTATTTTATATATGACACGATGTTTTACAGTAAAACGTTGATAGAATTTTAGGAGAAACCTATGTACTACTGTTATATACGTGTTACATTTAATTATATATTTTGATGTGTTTTATTATATTTATGCTGTGTTATCTAAAATTAAGCAGCATTATATAATGATCGGTGATAACAGTTGGTTGTTGAAAATAAATTACGTAATTGAAACTCAAAATTTTAAAAACATCGTAAGCTTTTTTAAGGATTTATTTCTAGGACACTCTTCACAATTCATAATAGTAATTATAAAGGCTATCAAAATTTACAAAGCGAGATTGGCCGAACTTCTACTACCTCAGTTCACTGGCCAGCGTTCAGGTACAAGTTATGTGAACTGTTTCCTAGTTTCATATTAGTTGAGTGATGCAATTTTGAGTTGAGTTATTTTGGTGCTCGAAACATGAGTTAACTGAAATTGGTATTACACTTAATTGTTATTACATGAGTTGGTTTACGAATTTTGAGTTGTATTATGGAAAACGTTTTCTGATTATAGAAGAAAATTCGGCTTTGGCTTTCTCGTAAAAGATGCCTTTGTATTCAATTTTTTTAGATACGATAGTGTTACGCAAAAAATTATTTGGCTTATTATTTATGGTGTAAAATTATCATGTTAAATGTAATGTACCTATGTTCTATATAATGTATCATAAGAAGGTTAGTTAATCTTTCACTCTTACATTTTAATTATTAGAACCACTATATTATTAAAATAATATAGTGGACACCTGTCAATGTCAAATTACCTCCCATTTTAATGTAACTTGAAATTAAGTCATAAACTAGCTTAAAGCTGGCTTATCTATAACGTTAAACCGAATGCATTCAGTTTAAAACCGCGGAAAAATACAAAGTCTTTTAGCCGGTACAAAATCTAAATGCATTTTCCGCTGCACCGTATTATCGTAAAAATAAAATGACCAGTAAATTTCAATAGCGAGCTCACGTAGGCAATAAAAATATGCGGTATCCTTTGCAGGCACTTCGTTTCCAAGTCACCAGAAATTCAAATATGCTCGTTTAAACTTACTCGGAATAGACTATTTTCGAGTTAGTGTTATGCCGAATGGACTAGGACATCAAGGGTATTGAGGAGGTGAGATTCGTTTTTATCAGGAAATTATAAAGAGAACGATTCTATTGTTAGCATTTGCTTTTTCTATGCGTGACTATTATAATCATTTCAGTTCAAAATTGACCTGAATTATATACTAAATGTATTTTGCTAAGTAATTAATAAAAAATAAATAAATAGATCATAATAAACTTTTTCAGTTTAACTGCTAGACTGCAAATGGACTAGGACATTAGAAGGCTTGAGGAGGTTAAGAAATAACTTTCGTATGTCTATACGTATGTAATGTAAAGTTATGAGTATGTAAAGTTGAACCGATGCTTTTTGAGACATAAACAAAATTGTACATATAATTTGATTAGAGCTCTTGTATACAAAGTAAGCCTTTGATATTTTAATTTCGTAATCAGCAAAATAAAAACAATTTATCGCCATTAAAAATGTCAAATTAAATCAGTAGACATAACTCAAGTTTATCATCGTTTAAAGTATCGTAAACACGAAACTAAGTCATGTTCATTTATAAAAAAAGTCTCAATTAGTAATTCGTAATTAAATTATTTAATTGTGGCACGCGAATTTGGTAATTATTGCCACAGGATTAGAGGTTATAATAGCTTATAGCGTTAAGGTAGTAAGGAATGTAGACACAATTTATAACATTTAAACAACGACATTTAGGCTGTTATTTGATTTCCCGTAAAATAAAGTAGCTGGAGGTTTTGTGATAGGCCTTGCATGTGTCACGCTACAGTCGGCTCGGGTTCCCAGAATAAAGGCTTAACATTGACGTCAGAATAAATACTTAATTCTCCAAGACATAATTGGTTCATTTCCACTTTTTTAATTTCGAATAGAGTACATACATACATTGAACAAGATACGATTTGGATAATTTACAGAACTAGCTATAATTATTTATTACATGGGATAGAAGAAACGAATAGGCGAACCACCTGATGGAAAGTGGTCCTCTGTCATGAACGGGTGTGGATCAAATAGACATTCTACTTATATAAAAAATTCTTACTAATATTCGTTATTTAAATCTTTAATTGCAGCAAATTGCCTTATCTCTTCAATTCAATGCCTGTTGTATATACTCTTTCTAAATAATTATTTCCTTCTTCATAGAATCAACATAGCCTACAACTTACAACACTTTTTGGTAATGAAATGTGAAGTACAAAATGGTGATTAAGATCGGAAAGCCGGAATCGGAGGTCGGTAAGATAGAATAACAAACATATAGAGTTTATTTTATACTATTATTAACCTACGTGTAATGAAATAAGGCTATATTTATCTAGCAAAATAGTTTTTAAGCTGTTCACATAATTGACAATAGACTAACTCCGCTAAAATCTCCGCGGAACGAAGCGACAAACACAATTAAAATCAAACAGAAACGTCTAGAACGTGAGCCTTATCTAGCTTCACGTTAACTTCACCCGAGACCCTCGATGTTAATATTTACACAATTTAACAAAACGCCCCGAGGCAAATCTTAACATAAACACTAGCTCCATTCTAGCGAGACAATTATAGAGCAATGTATAACGTCTTTGGGAGGGAAATTAACGTTGCCATGGCAACGTCATAGTGAGCGGATAATGTGAAATTTGAATTTGGTAATAATTTGGAAATTTTCGAGAAACGGTTATTGGTTATTAACGGTCAATTGCACTGTTTTTTTATGAATTTTAATGTGAATTATTAAGTTTTGAGCACATTTGTAGATTCATTGAAAACCAGAGATGAAGAAATGTCCACATATGTTAATAAAAATTCCTGTATTTTTTTTGGTTTGGTTTTGGATTTCAAACTATTTACTTATCTGTAGTATAGTACAGTTATTTTTCATAATTCTGCATTTATCGGTTTGTTTT
The DNA here is from genome assembly GCA_026213755.1 of Eurema hecabe. NCBI lineage: Eukaryota > Metazoa > Arthropoda > Insecta > Lepidoptera > Pieridae > Terias > Terias hecabe. Next base: position 2,645,181 of record JADANM010005719.1, read on the forward strand.
TATTTAGACACGTACTAAACATAACATTGACGTAAATAGTACCCACAATTCTTAGTATATTTCATTGAAAATAAATGCAAGACGTGGCGACTAAGAACCAGTATATTAAAGCATTTCATAAAAGTAAAACTGCTGCAATTCTCGCTGCAACGAAATTGTCGTCGAGCAATTTTTGGAGTGTCGACGGAACAATGGAATTTGTACATATTTCCCTCTACCAGTACCTGCAGACAGAGTAGGTACAGACCACCGGCACTCGACTCACCTGAAACAAAATACGTAGCATTATATAAGGTTCTTTGTAAAAGAATTTAAGAGAATACTTGCTATCATAATGTAATCATAATAGTAATCGTAATCATCGTAAAATAGTAATTGTAATCATAATAGGTAACATAGATTACCAAATGCTTGAAGTTTGTCTTTTCGATTTTGTCTGAATTATTTTAAACAATACCGGGGTGTAAGCTATCCTATCTTTTAAGTTAGATCAAACTCCACACGGTGTGTAAATTTAATTTAAAATCGGTTTAGTAGTTTAGGAGTCAATCGCGGACAAACAACGTGATACTTAATTTATACATTTTTATTTATTTATTTAACACTTCGTTACATATAACAATCTAAACCTTATAAAAAAGAAAACATTGTGGTAACTGGCGGCCTTATCACTTAACAGTGATCTCTTCCAGGCAACTATGAACTAATATATATTAAGATATTTAATAAAATATAGTTCGTGAGCCGAGGATAATGTAAGTTTAAAACCTCGAAAGAGTTTTGAAGCCGGTTCAGTATCAGATCCTTTAAATGTAACTTATTTTCTGTCTATTATATAATTTAGCATAGTCAATGGCTGCCCCCCTGGCACCAATACCTACCCCCCGCTGGCACCAAAGCTGATCAAGGTAATATTGGACCACAACTGACATGTGCTACCTACGATCTATCTCTAACCCCCCTAAAAAGCTGGATACGTCACTGTGTATTCTACTATTATTGCTATTTTGACAAACATAATTAATAAGAAAGTTCGTAAGGTAAGCTCCAGCAGTGTCTTTACATAAAAGCACACAAGACAACAAACAAAAAATCATTATTATATGTCTGTCATTTACAGATAATCCCCTATTAGTTCAGATGCTTTCAAAAAGCAAACGTGCGCTATCAATTAGATCAAATACAATGCTTTCGATTAACAGAAGTGATGATTTGTTGGAAAATATTACCTATAATTTAAAATGACGCTTATATATATGGGGATAAGTATTAAAATTGTGTGTCGAGTCATATATGTTTCTAACTTGGTCGTGGTTAAGCGATTTATACCAACATTTTAATAATATTATAAAGATGCAATAACTGACTGCATTTGTATGGAAAACTTTTTATTTCACATTAGTATTGAGGCAGTTATCGTTATTATAGATAATTAAAAAATACGTCCAAAGGACAGCGCTAAGCAAAGCTTGTATTATTGCAACTAGAGAGCTATTATCTTTTTTTTTAATCAAATAACTGCAGCTGAAGTAAACTAGTAAACAAGTTATCTTACTTTTGTATTTACGTAAAGGACGGTTTTGCGAAGGTCCTTAATACTGTTACGTCCTTTTTTGTAATTAAAAAAAACGCGAAGAAGCATACCGTCTAGATTATGCCTAAAAGCATTGCCCATTATAATATTAAATTATTTATTTTCTCGGTTTATAATTATTAGTAGTTTTGAAAAAGTTACGTGACTTTATTCAATACTAGCTGGCCATCGGCGACTTCGTTTAAGCTTTAACTGTCTTAACAGTAACCTTACCCTTTTCTCTGCTTAAGAACCATCCTTGTATTCCAAGGAATATTCTTAAGTACAGGAATCATAGAAATAAAAAAATAGTGGATCAACATTTGGTGATTCATTTTTATATTGCTCTCTTGCCCACCAAATACATTTATAAAAACAAAAAAGTGACATTACACTTTTGCGTAATGCCATTCATGTTGCTAAAATAGGGAGACAGGAAAAAAATCAATTACCGCCAGAGTTTCTTAGCGAGTTCTTTCTTACCAGTTGCCTGACGTTTGTTATGAAGTGTTTACGGGACTCTTCAAATTAGGAGTACCGAGCAGGACAGCTTTAAGGAAACATCCACTATACAATACATTGCGTGTTTCTTTCCTTAGAGCTGTTTTGGTGTTTTCATTGGATTATGTATTATCGTTAATGTACTTCAAATATATATTGTAGAATGTAGACTATATTGTTCGCGTATACTTATTTGCGAAATAAAAGGAACAAAGCTATAGGTGTTTAAAGTTATTTTTTTTTAATTATAGTTTCTCAATTATTTTAATTAAAATTTTTTATGTATCCTAATATTGTATGTAAAATAAATAAAAATAGTAAAAATAAATTTTCCTGAATTTAAATCGTATATAGACGCTATCACGTAAAACAAAGCATATTATTTCTAAGAAATAAATTATAGTTTAAAAAAACTAAAAAACCACGCTTTTATAGCTAATCGAACTAAAAAGTAGAAAATTTGATATTGGGAAACTGTTATTAAATTATTGCATTGTCATCGGCCCTTAATACGTGTGCAAAGTTTCAAATTAATCGAACTTCTGGAAATCGGTCAAATTTATACTCAAAGCGTGGTAAAAACAAACTTCCTTATCTAGCCCTCTTTTCAATTCTTCAAAGGAAACTGAAAATAACAGTGCCCTTATTTCGGTTCTACAGTTATTATGAAAATGGGAAACCTGTTAAAATAGATATATTATATACCCAATTGGCTATATTTAATTCTTTGTACGTGCAGTTTTTATTTAATATTTATTTATTTAAAGTAGATGTACAAAGTAAGACAAAAACAGTTCTGCTCTTATATATGACTTATTTTTTTCATGAGTTTATTGATTTAATAATTTTGCTACAAGCTAAATTAATTGGATTGTCACCGCTAAGATTAAGATTTATATGTAACATAGACACAAGATATATATTAATAAACATAACGGATACATTTTAAATCTCTTAAAACTTATAGTAAAATAGAATCTCCGTTATCCATGCATGTATGATATAAAGTGAAATAATTTTAATAATTCACGCTGCAGTGTAAACATGCAATATGGCGGCGCTTCCGGCTGCTTTAACGGACCGGAACTTCCCGTCGAACCAACTATTATTTATAACAAGTTCGCTTTAACGATAAATGTTAAATGTAGTTTTAAAATTTTTCTTTATATTTATGCAAAAGTGTATTGTAGGTTATTTTAATAATAGCAACTTATTTTTACTTGAATTTAACGTATTTTATATTGAAATAACAAAACGCTCCACTCGTTTTAAAATTTTTAAATTTACTTATCTACCGTTACTTCATTTCATCATCATGTGGTAGTTCAAAGTCAGAATACGTGATGATTATACATGTTATATTTCATACTATAACAATGAATCTTTCTATTGTTATAAGAAATAATAATTCTTCCCTGAATATTAACCCTTTAAAATGGTCCTTCGAGCCGGAATAAAACAATTTAATAGGGCATTTTTAACACTTTACAGAAATACAAAAATCAGCAAGACATTAAATTCATTAATGAATCAAAAGCCTCCATACGTAACTTTATCATTATCATTAACAAAATGTATCATTACGATTCGTTAGTCCGCACATCATTACGTCACAAGGAATTTGAATAAACCAAGCTTTTTCATTACGTCAGAAGCTTTTGAATATTTATGTGGGGTTTCTCATTTCCACGTCAGATTTCCTTGCTCATACTACAGTCTTTTGTTTTATTTAATAACGTCTTCGTGTTATCTATACTAATATATTTTAATTTCTATTTGATAGCTTCATTAAAGAACAGTTAATTTAGCATAATTTTAGAGTAAATTTTTTTAAGTGGGGTTATACGTGTGGTTATACGATAACCCTGTATTGATGGACTTCTACGGAGAAAAAAAACCCTGTGTTCCGTCTTACTGCACCCTATGCAGTAACATAAATGACGCGTACTATACCCTATAGTACGCGTCATTTATGTTTAGCGATTGACGAGAATAGCTGCGCATCGGTAGAATCGTGCTCGTAATTAACGTATTGGTGCGAGAAAGTCAACACGACTGGGACAACTAATCAACGCTCGCGCACTCGACGATCACTCGCCCCGCTCGCCGCGCCGCTACCTCGATACCTTATTTTTGCCTTCTGCGCAGGTTTCGTTCAGCGCTAAAGAATCGTGAAGCGTACTATAACAATCAGTTTTTGTAACTATACCGCAATAAAAAAGTTAAAGCCAAAGTGAAACATATTTCAACGAGACTACATACAATAGTGTGTTGAATCGTCATAATATTACTAAACAGTTATGAACCACCGGTTATACTAACCAGTTAATTTCCACAGAGAAGAACTGGCAAGAAAGTCTAAAAATTGCTAGAATATATAAATATTTATTACGTATACATTTTTTTTATTTATCATTTGTAACATCAGTGTTGTTTTAAAATTTGTATGCGTAGAAACAAAATATATTTGATCGTGTTCAAGTAAATAGAGTCCTTGTTAGTGTCGCCTATAACTCAGCTCTATAATGTCGCGTCCATTGCGGTGTGGTTTGCAATACGCCATATGGGGCTATAGTCTAGGAGCAGTGTATCACGTAGTATAAAGATAATGTAATTTATTGATAAATATATAGGGTCTCTGTTAGTGTGGACTATAATTGAGCTCTATAATGTCGCGTCCATTGCGGTGTGGTTTGCAATACGCCATATGGGACTATAGTCTAGGAGCAGTTATCACGAAGTATAAAGATAATTTAATTTGGTGATAAATATTTAGGGTCTCTGTTAGCGTGGATTATAATTGAGCTCTATAATGTCGCGTCAATTGCAGTGTGGTTTGCAATACGCCATATGGGACTATAGTCTAGGAGCAGTGTATCACGTAGTATAAAGATAATGTAATTTATTGATAAATATATAGGGTCTCTGTTAGTGTGGACTATAATTGAGCTCTATAATGTCGCGTCCATTGCGGTGTGGTTTGCAATACGCCATATGGGGCTATAGTCTAGGAGCAGTGTATCACGTAGTATAAAGATAATATAAATCGTCGATAAATATTTAGGGTCTCTGTTAGCGTGGATTATAATTGACCTCTATAATGTCGCGTCCATTGCGGTATGGTTTGCATTACGCCATATGGGACTATAGTCTAGGAGCAGTGTATCACGAAGTATAAAGATAATTTAATTTGGTGATAAATATTTAGGGTCTCTGTTAGCGTGGATTATTATTCACCTTTATAATGTTGCATCCATTGCGGTGTGATTTGCAATACGCAATATAGGTCTATAGTCTAGGAGCAGTGTATCACGATAAATATGATCTAATTAGATTATTGAAAATTATTGGACTAATTAGTCCAATAATTTTAGGCTGTTAACTATAAATTTGCTTTTTATGTCGTAAGAATGTAACGGAAACTATTATTTAAAAGGTATGGAGTGGAACTATAGTCTAAGAGGATATTAAAATATCATTAAAAATTGTTTTTTGCGAACATATTATATTTCTCGCACAAAGATACTGTTATTTTAACTTAACACACTCCTTGGCCTACAAAGTAAATCAGTGCCCTGTAATTAACATTTTATTTGTTAGGAAAATACTTTTTATTACCCGACTGCCAAAGAAGGAGGGTAATGTTTTTCGAGTGTATGTAAGTATGTATGTCTTTTCCTTTGTGACCTCCTGTAGCCTAAACGGCTTGATGGATTTTGATGTATGAGGTATCGTTAGATTTGTCTTGATTACGGGAGTGTCATAGGATACATTTTATCCTAAAAGTCCCACGGGATAAAGACATAATTACTCTTTTTTTAGTGTGCAGTCGGGTATTTTGTTTTTTTAATAATAATTACTTGTAATCATAATGATTTATATACTTCATTATAGCAAGCACGGAACGGTTAATTTTTTATTGCTTTTCGTTTACGTACTTAACAAACAAGACTGTTATTAAAGTATAGTATGCGTCACGAATCTTTAGCGCTGAACGAAACCTGCGCAGAAGTCAAAAATAAGGTATTGAGGTAACGGCGCGGCGAGCGTTGATTGGTTGTCCCAGTCGTGTTGTCTTTCTCGCACCAATACGTCAAGTACGAGCGTGATTCTACCGATGCGCAGCTATTCTCGTCCAGCGCTAAACATTAATGACGCGCACTATACCTTATATGTTGAAGTGGTTAACTGAGCGGCCAACCGATGACCAAGGTATAAAATAGGTTATAGACGCAATCAAATCATTGACGATATTCCATTGTTTTACGATTTTTACAACTTTATTTTTGATTGATTCAAAATTTAATTTGATTAACAATTCAATACTCACACTGGATACACATATATATCTACTCTATGTCATATATGTGTTTTAATATAATAAAAGTATGTAAATATAATTTATCCATTATCTATTTGCCATAACACAAGCTCATGCATATACAAGACAGCGCTGTTAAAATTAGCGTCTTTAAGTGTCATTGTTATAATTATTAGAAGGAGAATGATATATAGTACTAAATAAAGTACTTTGGTAGCTAAGAAATTGCATAATCTCATGTCATTTGTCCAAAAAACCTTCTTATTTAATTATGTCAGAAGCTTGAAATAAACTGTACTATGACGTCACAATTCTTCATTTCTAAATCCATATTACAAAGAAATGCAAATACTGCTAAGCCCATGCAAATAGCCTTCCATCACTCGAAATGCAAGCTAAAAGCCTTTCTTAGTTCCATCTTACGGTATAGCTAAGATAATAATCTTTACTTCTTATAATAACGACTTTCGTACGATCTACCTTATTACAGAAATATGAGTACCTTTTTTAGTTTTTCAAATTTAATGATTTGACAACTCACAATGTCTTCATATGAATTATCATACTATAACAATATTTACTTTAGTTAAGATTCGAAAATTACGTATTTAATTAATGCTTGATTTATTTTCGGGATCCCAGTAACTTGTTCTATTAAAATGCTCACTCTTTTACACAAAACACCGTAGCTAACCTGAAACTAAGGCTGATCCATAGCAAAGAAATGCAAATGTCTCTAAGCCGATGCAAATAGCCTTCCATCAGCACTTGAACGCAAGCTGAGAGCCTTTCTAAGTTCTACGGTTTCTACCTAACCGTACTCTAAATCCTCCAGTTCAAAGTATTGGCCGCGAGAAATAAAAGATCTACTCCGATATGTGAAACGTCTAGAATGTACGATCAGCCCCTACTAGTGGCCAAGAACGGGAACCTTTAATTAATTTATTTGTTCGTTTTCGAGTTATGGTAACTTAGATCGTTATCACTTCATGAAATACAAAAGTCTGGGTGATGCTATGTATTGTATGTATGTATTTACAAAATAAAAGTATGTATATGTAATTTATTTCGTTATCTAGTTGCCATAATACAAGCTTCTGCTTAGTTTGGAACTAGATGGCGCTGTGTATAAATGTCTTGAAAATATTAAAAAAAGATACTTATAAAAATAAGTAAAGAGTTAAAGATACGACTACAACTAAATACTTTCATAGGTTCAATTCGTTAATTGTAAAAATATTTGTTTTTTAGGTATTTTTAGTAATGTTCTGCAGGACTGGGCGTTTCTTTATATTATACAAATAATATGTACATACATAATGTGTATGCCATCAATACAAGATCAGTTATTTGAAAAACTATATAGCGCTGTTTAAGTCCAATCCTCTCATATTATATATCCTAATTTTTGTTTAAAAAAATTAAATGCATTCTAAAACAAGTAAATCAACTTATGACTAACACATATCTTTCCACAATAACAAGTAATATCTCGATAAGTAAGTACTTTTTGATCGAGATTCATAGGAGAACTCTTAGTAAAATATCGAGCAGATGGCTTTTAAAAAGAAATTTTTATCTAGGTTACATTTGAATATGAAATCTTCTGTGCAAGATGAAAGTTCGATAGTAATATCGAGATTGCACCCGCGGAAGTCGAACTAAAAATACTGTCACTAAGGGCCTCGTAAAAGACGAATGTAGAACTCATTCGATGTTTGAATCTGTATTTCTTTTTTTAATTTTTCTGAAATTGTTGGTTGACTAATCCTGACATTTGTGAGAAGTATATTAAATCCTCTTTTTATGTAAAATAGTCTATCATATAGAGAACAAATATTTTTTTTTTGTATGATGAAGTGAGGAGACGAGCTGGAGGCACTCCTGATGGTAAGAAAACGCCAGTCTGAGTAGAATTTGGTTGTTTTAAATATCGAACGTTCAGACAATTTGACATATTTTTACAAGAAGATGATTGTAATTCATTTTTTTTTCAGAAAAGCGACCCGCTCGTATATCGGGCACCTGATATTAAGTAAACCTCCTCCGCCCGAAACGCTCGCATTAGTATATCAAACTATGACATCTTCAACTGAACTAGCAGTCATTCCAATTCCAATATTAAAGACGATATAAATTGAGCCTCCTTCGTAAAAAATTACTGAGATCTATTTCGTTCCTTAATTATATAAAACAATTCCGATTTCACACATCGAACTAAAAAACGTTTTTCAATTGAACCTTCTCTCTTTAATATTATAACTAAATTAAAACAAATAGATTCAAACATCGAACTGGAGACGATGACAATTAAAGCTTGTTCTTACCAAATAACTGAAACATATATAATTCCTGTATTGTATAAAACAATTGCTTTCAAAAGCACTCGTGCGGGTTCGACTCGTTAACCGAATTACAGTTTATATTCACTTATCGTCAGCCAACTCGTTTTGAATGGTTCAACTAAGTTTGAGAGAGACATTTGGACACTAATGCTTGCTATAGAAATAAAAGTCAGTTGTTTTGATTATGTCCTATATTGTATATGTAGGGTGATTATGTTTTTTAAGTTAGAAATGCAAATAAACAGAAAAACAATTTTCATACAAATAAAGATTTTACGTATTTTTAGGGGGTTATACGTAGACGACCAAGGTTTTTTTTGTGTATCGGTCTCCCTTTCTTTCATTTTCTCGTGGCGGAATACTGACATGCAACTTAAATTTAAGTACAACTTAAACCGGTTCGATTTGACAGTTCGGCATACAATTCTGTCAATACAACAATTTGCATATGAGTATTTGGCCGTCAGTCTCCCATAAAAAGCAAGCCAATTATTTTGTTTCACCTTTCTAATTTTGAAAATCAAATATTATTACAATTCCTTCACAAATTAATCTATAGAATCTATAGACTGTCAGTATTAGGTCTAATGGGTATTTGTTTTTCTTTTTGTTCATGCTAGCTTGCAAATTTTCTTATAATTATTGACTACTAATTTAATTCACAATAAACAAAGAAATATATAGCTAACTTCAGTGAACATGAAAAGCTCTTATAAATAAGGAAACGGTGTGTGCGAGACAATCTTGTGCTAATACGTTTAAAGGCCCAATCCCGAAGAACCGCACGTTACCTCATGAAAATGTATCAGAAAAATCAAGTACCTTGCGCGCTTGGAATTTCGGTACAATTTGTAGGCGAAAGCGGTTTTGCTTTACATGTCTTAATATTTTATATTCAATAAAGAGAAACCTAACATTTATCTAGATCTAAAGTTCCTACTTATATAAAGTTACTGATATATTAAATTTAATGAAATAACTCATAAAAAATAAACAACATTTTCTTCAATCATATATTACCATTTCTGCAAGAATATATATTTTCATATATTATACATATACAGCTTTCTCTTGAATTACTCTTTTCCCTAGTTTAGGAATAATTTAAATAAATTTTAAAGATGTCTCTTTTGTGTTTACATTCTTTCATTATGACGTAGACTCTTATTATGTTACAGCATTAATCCGCTAGTTAAAAAGAAAGCCTTCGTATTGGGATACTTCAAGATTGGAGCGTATACCTTTTCGCGTGCCATCTATGTTATAAAAAAATATGAATGATGTATTTTGTTCAAATCGCTTTCGCCTATAACGTATGTCATACCTTGGCATAAATATTCAGTATAGAGCGAAGATTTCTTATTAATGAAAAAGGGTCACAGGGTATTTAATTCAACTACGTGTTGAGGGCCGAAACGTGCCCGCGGCTGTTTAAAGATGTAGTCATAATGCGGACTTTGAACATACTAAAATAAAATTATATAGGAATAATACATAGTATAGTATATGTGTATAGTTTGTACGTGTTTACGTATTATATAACTGTAAAACTTGTTACATTTTGCCGAAAAGTACTTTAATCTCTTCCTTTTCTTCTTTCATCTGTGGTTGCCTGGAAGAGGTCACTGAGTAGTGATAAGGCCGCCAGTTAATCTTAAATTTTTCACTGTTAAACTATCTGTACCTAATACGAAGTGTAATAAATAAATAAATAGTAATTTTAGAGAGTATATAAGCAGACATGATTAAGAATTTTTGTACGCATATATTTATTTACATCAAAAACAGTTTTTAGTTAGGAATTATTTTTTTTTAGACAGAAGTTGAATATCTCATGTCAACATGGATCGTTCCATTCGTAGGTTGTTTAATAAATAAACTGACTTTTTACAGAAAATGTTTACTTTAAAACTTGGGTACATAACTTGTATATGACAAATGAAGCCCTTAAAATTACATATTTATTTCTATGCAAATAATTAATTAGATGCGGTTATAAAACTTATAGTATAAAAAAGTATTTTCTATAAGCTGTAATTATTTATTTATATACAAACCTAAACCACATTAAATACAGTTATGTCGTAAATATTACTACTTCATATAAATATGTCACAAATAATTGAAAAACCTTAGATTGATTTAAAGAACCAATTCCAAAATATAAAAGCAATTTCTACCTCTTTACGGTCACTGAATACTTCATTATAATAACCAGTCTTAGTTATCTAGGATTACACGGCCCAATTCATTCTTCCAGCAAAAAGCTCCCGTATTTAACCATTCTCTGGAAAGGTATTCTTACCCCAGTAATTACAAGAGGCTAAACCTTAAGAACAAAATACTCTGCTAAACGTCCCTGCGGAGAAAACCATACATTATCACCTTTTACGTCTGACCCCCCGAAGCCTCCTAATACCACTAAAGCTTCATACTATCGCATCGCTACGAGAGGTCAGTTTATACTGGTTTTTAAAATCCCAAGTCCGTAAGATCCCACGTAAATCAAACCGAAGTTAAGATGTCCAATTGACGACTTGGAATTTAAGCTGTGCCGTTTGGAGATAAACTATGTTTTTGTACTGGCCTTTCTCGTATAAATCAATTTGTAAGTTGTTGACCCGAATAAATGCTAGTACAAGTTAAGGAGATATTTCGCAATTATTTAAACTGAAACTACGGAACTACGGCGATTTGAATGCTAAATAGTTTCGCTGGACAGGGATTTGGGAAGCGGAGAGAACAAACAATTGAATTTAAGTTAGTTTATAATCTTTAATTGGTTCTGTATAGTTTTAATAAGACAAATCAGGATATAACTTGTATTTATAACGCTGAGTTAAGCCTAAAAGTATTATTGCTATTAGACGTAATATATGTATTTAAGAGTTCATCAATTCAGATCACTTGACATTAAGTGGAGACAATGGATGTCAAGAAATGGATGAATTAGTAAAAACTCTGATCAATGTTTTCGCTTTATAAAAATTTGAAAAATATTTATTTAATGATAAGAAGTTTTTGTACGCATTCTAAGGTAAATTTTTTTTTTTCGGCATTTACCTTACATAATTAAAACTTGCTTGGAAGAAATCGCTTTCTAACGATAGGTAAATCTGTTATTATTATATCGCCAGTATTAGTATTAAATGGTTATGTAATATAATACATTAAAAAGCCAAAAAATAAAGGCAGAAATGTTTAATTCAAAAAATGAAACGTATTCCTTTTATCTATCATAATATTTTCATTTTCATTTCTTATGAACATCGTATTTTCATTTCAAAAACTTGTTCGGTTCTCACAAAAGAAATTTAAAACTTGAAGGGAAACAAAGCCGACGTAGGTACATCTGTATAAAAAGCGGTATTTTGTGGGATTAAAAGAAATGATCAAAGAACAGTGAGGCAGTGAGTTTGTGAACAAGTTTTGTGACTGACCGTGTTCGAGCTAAGACCGTTCAGACCCATATTTATTTTTGTAACTTGAAGACGTATAACCATTCGAAATGTGATCTTGAACCAAAGTTTTTGTAGCCTTATTTAGACTTGTGATTTTTTTAACTACACTATTTTTATATTACACAAGCTATGTCCTATATAGTCTCCCGTGTAATCTTAAACAGATACAATAGCGTCATTTTACGTAGTCAATAGCACTTAAAAGATATGATACAAAAATAGTTAAAAAACAAGCAAACGTAATTTTTAATTTTAATTATAAGTAGAAAACTGTGACAACCAAAATAATGGTTCAATAAAAATAATATAAAAGTGGGAAAACAATACTTGTTAGGTTCAAATGAACCATAAATGTAATCAAAATAGATCTTATCGGTACAGAATAAAAATCTAAGTAGGTATACTGTTTGAACTTTTTTAAAGTCATCTTAATCTAAATTATATACACCGACTTTTACTACCAAATAACCAAGCCAAGTGCGCAAGAATTTGAACGATGACTGGCGAAGAATACATATGTAGGAGCAATAGCCATAAATGGTCCTTCGAGACCGGACGGGATTTGAGGCGTTTCCACACTTATTACCTGCTTTATATTTCACTTAAGGATATTGTCTTTAGCATAAAACGATTTATATTCACAAGCCTTTTGTTGACTTGAAGAAACTTTACTATAGAACATATTTGTAGACGACTTAGGAAGTTCATCCTTATATCCATATTACACGAAGGTAAAGTTTGTGATTTTGGTTAATTTGCTGACGCTATTTTAAAAATTTTTTTTACTACTCAAGACATCTGGCACAGCTTTTACATGTGTGAATTACAAAAACCTTACAAAAAACCTGTTATAGTAGCAATTACATTCCTATAAGCGTTCTACGCAGGTTACTTATTACAATCGTATTAAATGTCAACAATTATTAATTATAATTAGTATATATTTTCTAAAGCAAACAATAATTTTCTTACGCATTTCCAAACAACCTAATTGCTATCTTTCGCATTTGTGATATTAGTAAGAATGTATAGAACAACAGAACTAAAACAGAAATATATTTGTGTTTATATACACGTCGCCATAAACCCATAGTAGTTACAATAATACCCTGCACTAAAACCATGCAGTAAATAACTGGGGAGCACGGAGCGCCGGGGGGCGAGCTTATGTGAAATCTTTATTAATAGGCTGGGCTGAGTGACACAGACGGATGGTATGTTTTGATCTTTGTAGATAGCTGGGTAAGCTTAGAAAGTATTGGAGGTATACGGCTATTTTTAGCAGTACGAAACAGAAATATTTATTAAGAGGACTTTGAACCATCTAGAATGATCTAGAAGAGTCGATATTTTTTTATTACGTGACTTTCCATGTACGTTTATTGTAGACTTAACGTTTCGAATCCTATTAAAAATTATTTACTTAACTTTTTCTGTGACTATGTAGTTTATTTAAGATCTCTAACAAATAATTTTTTCTTCCATACATGTTTTTTGGGTAAGTTAAACCGGTAGCTCCGCTGCGCACGCTTTAGAAGCCGACAAATACGAATAGTTCCCAATTTTTGTATATTTATAACTGATTCCTCGCTCTTATTGGTCGTAGGTACCGTGATTTTATAAACTATAAAGCCATGTATATAGTAGACTAGCGACGTCCCGCGGTTTTACCCCCATTTATGCATGTATTTGTATTTTTCCGAGGTCTGGGTGTTGCTATGTATTGTATATAGGTATGTGTAAATTTACAAAAGAAAAGTATGTATATGCAATTTATTCAGTTATCTAGTTGCCATAACATAAGCTTCTGCTTAGCTTGGAACTAGATGGCGCTGTGTATAAATATGCTGAAAATATTTATTATTATAATTTATTATGTACATAAACTTTCTTCGTTATTCACTCTTTCTGAAAAAAAAACCACGAGAATCAGTTGCGTAGTTTAAAAGATATAAGCACACAGAAAACGAGGGGACCGGTTTAAAATAAATAGTGTTTAATAACTATTGTGTCTCCAGACATAAGAATTCGTATAACATTTAAGTGTAAATGCGTAGGTTGGTCGACGCAAATTTATTAACAGTTGACACGCGAAAGTGTGACTGGACATTATTAATCATAGCCCTAACCTAAATGTCTCCAATTGTGACTTCAAGAACCAGAACTAACAGAGGGGTAGAAAAAACCATACTCATATATACTAGTCTATACTAATATTATAAAGTTTGTGTGTTTGTTAAATTGTAAGGGGTAATCTCGGGATGTACTTAACCGATTTTAAATAATTTTTCACCAATAGAAAGCTAGATTATTGCTGAGTGTCATAGGATATCGAAACAAAAATCGAAAAATAAAAAGGCTTTTACGTGGTAGTCCGGAGAAAAAACGGTAGAATGAACGCTGCTTTAACTATGAAAGATATATTTATGAGTTCAAGTGAAAGGATGTGGAGCTTGAAAATGCCTACAAGAAAATCAAGGACAGTATATGTCTAATTTTTATATTTAAGTTGCAAAATTAAAAAAGGAGGCATAACGCCTCCTTATGCCCAAAGAAGTGGGCACGGGTCAGCTAGTCTATAATAATACAAGCGATCCTCCCCGGCTTCGCTCGCATATATTATGTTGTAAGTTATTTTTTAAGTTGGATTAAACTGCACGCTGTGTTCAAATTTAATTTAAAATCGGTTCAGCAGTTTAGACAGTCAATCGCGTATAAACAACGTGACACGTAATTTATATATTTTAAGATTATACGACTGGAAATATATTGTTTGTACAATCGGGGAAATCTTTGCGCAAAATTCTGATTCGAATTGAATTATTTTTGTTCATTCATACGTCATTACATAGTATATAACGAAGTCGCTTCTGTCTGTATCTATGTGTGCTTAAGTCTTGAAAACTACGCTATCGATTTTGTTATAGTTTACACAGATAGAGTAATTCCAGAGGAAGTTTTATGTGTATGGTACTTGCTTCAACGTGGGAACATCCGTGGAACGTCATCAGTCAGTCATACATTAAAAAAATATATAAAAAATAAATATACATTAGTAAAAAAATTAAGGAATTGTAGCGACCGCTATTCATGCGCCGAGTTTGAATCGCGCTTACGATATTTTTCCGAGACTTAGCATATATACAACTTCTCGACATCGAACCATCGGGGCCTAACGGCCGGCCAGTCAGTGGTTCGACTGGTCGAGGATCCTCCCTTTGGTTCAGAGGAAGTTTACATCCTCCTTCCCTTCCCACAGAATAAAACTTATAAAAAAACATTATCGTGTTATCAAAGATATTTTTTCAAAATCAACAATTCACATTGTAACTTTCTAATATAATTAAGATAGCCTACTTTGTTTCAAGTTAATTACGACCATTTAATCTTGTATGAATAATACGGCACGAAAGATGACGTCCTGATAAATTCTTATAGTTTTTATTATAAAGAACTGTTGGATTGTAATTTACTACGCATTATTTTTACTTAAGCGAGAGATATTTCAAATGAGTTAATTAAGACATTTAATTTGGTTATCATATATCAAAACAGTCTTTATTATTTTTGGAGTCTGAATTGTATTCTTAAATACCTACCATATTTAGATATAGGAATAGAATAGCTTCATTAAAGACATTTTAACAGATTAGGATCGTATTCAATATTTATAATATTGGTGTTGCCTTTTTAAATTATTGCGGTCAAGTCTGAAATATTAATTTAATACTTTTGATGTGTTGGCGAATTGTGTTCATTAACTAAGTATAATGAAGTATAAATATATTTTTATTAAAAGTATAATATTAATATGTATTCGCAAATATAATTTGGACTTGAAGGCTGTATACGTATGCTATAAAGAAATCCGCTGCAGTCGAATTTTACATAAAAACATGGCCGTTACATTGATATATTTCCTAAAATTGCGACACATGAATACAGATCGGTTCATTATACGTGTTACAAGTCTAGACCAGAATAATCTGGGCTATAAATTCTAGAAAAATAAACAACGCTACGGTTATGGAATTTGGCGAAGGGATTATTTTTCATGGGGTTTGCCCTTAAATATCAACAACAATAGGTGTATAATGCGGTGAGGAATTCGTAAAAAATAGCTTTATACGATACTCAGTGCCATTAACTTTGACAAATTGGTTTGGGGGTTTTTAAAAGAATTTATATTTAAATGGAAGCTTGCTTAATGTTTAATATTTCTTCTTCCATGGAAGATACATAGGTTATTGTCAAAAAAGAATCATGATCAATGAATCATCAAGGATCGATAAATATCGTTCATCGAGAAATCTTTTCATTTCTAAACATCAGATCATTTCAGACAGTAAAGTCTGTAGGGTTATACAAGAATCCTACATACTTTATGAAATGCTACATTTTAATATGAGAAGATACGTTAGACGTAGTAAGCTATTCTTCAAGGATTAGTCCATTTCAACTCCGACTTAAATTAAAGATTAGATAAAGAACGATGATAATATAAAATCATAATTATAATTTACAAAGACAACTTTTTTTATAACTTTATTATTGTAAGTAATATATACAATATACATACTGAGTCATGAGCTCATAGTATGTATATTGTATGTAAAGTTTAAATAGTTTTTAGTAATTTTCGAAGGAAATAATGTTCGCAATTTCTTTTCCGCAGCGTAAGTTTTTTAAAAATCAATTAGGCCAAATCGGGCTGTAAACTAAGAAAGCTAGTGATCCGAGGGGGGTGAAATCGAACCCCTATTAGCATAATGAAGGCGGACGCTATAAAACTCGATCGTTCGCTACCAACGACTTGTTGATGCAGGAAGAGACAGATGGAAATTAATTTGTACTTAAATTGTATAGAAATATTTGATATTTTATGAGTTTGTGATTTTGTAGGGGGTAATTACTCTGATTGTTTCTGCGTGCCTGTGAACCCGTCTCAAGGTGTGTGTAGGAACACTTCGGGGGGGTTTTAGTCGGTAGTGGCCAGTCGTGAGTGAGCTCGTCATAAACCGTCCGACCCCCCCGGATAAAAAAGTGGGTAATTACTTTATGCCTACGTAACTGATTTTGAAATATATTATATTCTGCGTGAAGCAGCAACAAATTTACTACATCTTAACAAACTTTACAACACTAGCTTTCCTTGTTTATAAAAAAATATTCGTTTTTTTTTTCAAATAAAAAGTAGCCTATGTTCATCCTGTTGACCTCCAAGAATATTTTGATTTCATGATTATTGGTCGATCAGTTTTTGCGTAAAAGCGTAACAAACATATTAAGAAAGGTAATAAGGATAAGGTTTATTTTTGTCGTATTCAGTGATTATTGCTCAATTCGAGCAGCTAGCAAGTTTGATTGGTGCGCCGGTGACAGATTGGCGGAGTTTTTAATGGCCGCCCGATAACACTTGTTTACGAGACCCGCCATATTTGTTGCGAACAGCCAACTTTAAATTAGTTGACTAAATTAGATTTTGATTACGTTCGGTTTCATAGTTTTAGATCCCAGATAATCAGAAAATCTACTTATGTTATTTAAGTTATATTTTAACATAGATACTTATTTCTAACAGACAATTAAGAGCGATTATTTTTTTATAGTCTATCTTCTATAAAATAAAAAAACAATTAATTGCAGACTCATGAAATGAAATGAAACTCGCACGGGTCCCACTCTTTTTACCAAAATAGGGGGAAAAATCATCAAGGGTCCCTATTATTAATGTTATAAGTTCTATTTTATCCCCACAGCGGAGTTTTACCAGCATTTATGCATCTATTAACCACATAAATCTTGCTCTTGAGTCTTGAATCATTCTATCCGATAAAAAAATCGCATTAATATTGGTTGCGCAGTTTAATATACTTTCTTGTGACAATGACTTTGTTTTATACTATGTATGTATGTATATATAGAACGGTATAACAATGTCACATTTTAAGAACGGTACGGAATGAAAAATAAAAATAAGCAGACTAGTTGAATGTTCGTCCCGGGAGGGTCGTCAATTTCGTCGCTATTGGCCAACTGCTAGCTTTGTCTATTTGTGTTATGTTTATAGCTGTTTCAATTAAATGGAATAGAAAATGTGCTGCTTTTTTTAATATAACAATCTTTATATAAAAGGTAAAAGGTATAGTTAGGTATGTGCTTTTGAATATAATTTTTGTAACAGGTAACATTTATTTGTTGTTTTGTTTAACAATGTTTATTAAAGTTGTGTTCGGTTTGATACCTGTAAAACAGATTTAGTTAAACAATTTTTAAAATATTCAGTTAGAATATAAGTATTGATTAGCCTACAAGAAAACATGTTAATTTTTTTAATAACATGATTTAAATTTTAGCTACATAACATATTATACAATTATTTATTCTCAAAAAACTATATTCTCTCTAAAAGGTTTATTATCCAATTCTTTTTACTCTGTGAAAAACCAGACCGTCTACAAATTATGGTGGGAAAAATAAAAAAAAAACATCAGCTGTTCTCGTTATAATGGTGTTTGTTTTCAATAAAAACAATGTTTGCACAGGCCGCGAGGAATCACCGTTACATTTTTCTATTATCTATTGAACTGAACCGTATAATAATATTTATGTTGAACCGTAGTTGAACGTTCAAAGTGTTCACGGCGTAATATTTTCTATTCATTTGACCGATAAATTATTTTAAAGATCGGCGTTTTTGGTTTGCAAAATTATCTCACTAATGTGAAATTTTATGTTTGTATGTATTTTATTCTTTAACTATACTGTTATACTATTTATCCCGGAATCCCGGAAAAGAATATATTCCCGGGAGGCAAACCTCCCGGGAATATATTTTTTGAAATACACGAGTAAAACCACGGTGCATGGGTAGTATTTAAAGTAGATTCCTAGGATGTTCACATGTTTTCTTAAAAATTATGTAAATATTTCAAATTTAAACATACATTGTTTTAAGAAAATTTCACCACATACTTGCAATGTCTTAAGATAACGCTTAAGTTATCTATTATAAATTAATTAAATTGAATTGTATTTGACAAACTTAAATGTTTCTAAGTTAAGTCACTTTGTCTTAAATGTATGTGTCATTTAAATTGTGTATTCCACTAACACTAGTAAAAATTCCACTAACCTAACAGTAAGTTAAAAAAAAACAATAATTATTCAAAACAAGAAAATTTTAAACCGAAAAATGTTCACTGCAACAATATTTCTTAAACTAGCACACGTTAAATTTAAACTCGCAAACTGCAATTTATAAACAAAGTTCTGAATTGACCTACAGCTAAGCTGCCATGAAATTGCCTGAAAAGCACTTCCGAGCTGTTGAATAAATTATTTCACAGCGAAATAAAACCTCCTTTCGTCAATAACTTTTCAGTTTTTCATAATTCGTGCGCTATATTTAAAAATTAAATCTGATGCTTTGCTTTTTTAATTTAGGATGGATAAGTTTCTACGTACAATTCTGAAGTCAAAAGTCTAAGTTAAAATATTGTAAACGCGAAAGTTCGTTAGGATGTATGCGAGTATGTTAGTATGACTCTTTTAGGAAAAAACTACGGTTAAAATTGACTTTTTTATTCCTCTTTTGTCATGAAGGAATGAAAACTACGTGGATGAAACTGCGGGGCGCTACTAGTTATTTTATAAATGCGAAAGCTTTTGATACTCTTTCCAAAAAAACTCGAAAGAATCTGATCGATTGATTTGATTTAACGCCAAGACAGTAATAAGATAATCTGAATTATAATAAAAAAAACAGGCAAAACTGCGGGGCCTGGCTAGTATTCAATATTTACAATAGAAACATTGAATCTACTATTTTCAAATTAATCGAAAATTTTATAATGCCCTATTCATTAAAGGTTGGGAGTGAATATCGGGAGTAGGCTATTCAAACTACTCCCGACATTGTCAGCATTATACGTAATTTAAAAGTCGTAAATTCGATGTAAGTTTTAGCCCATAAACGCCTCTAGGGGCCAATAGGTGCGCCTACGATTCCAGATTAAACTTGCGGCAATAATTTGGGAACTTTGCAATATGTTGTTTCGCTTGACGAAATATTCGAAGGGGAAACTTACTTTGTTGATTAATTCACTTTTCATAAGGATTTATTGGGCTACTTCTGTCGGTATCAGGTAATGAATATATTTTATGACCCAAACTTATGTCGGGTTGAAATACTTGATTTGTGCGCGAATGTTTGGCTGTAAAAGATTTACGAATTACGCGTGAACTAGTTCGGAATTTCTCTTTACAGTATAATCAAAGTTTCGTGTTTTTACGATTGCGTTTGTACGTTTATTGATGGTAAACTTATTAAAGTTAGCTTATCGTATTGGGCGTATTGTTGTTTGGTATCACAGTCTAACTGAATGACTTTGTTAGACTATAATTTGTCGCCAAGCGATGTGTTAAATTATACGAAAGTATCAACGATCCTCACGTTGCCCTTCTATGTTTGTTAGTGGTAAACTTGTTAAAATTAAATTAGCGTAATCGTGACAGTAAAAGTAGTAATAGATAATTATTGATTGATTGATTAATTATAACAATCCGTAAAATTAGCAGTAAAGTACTTCAAAATTGCAAATATATCAGCCCTCAGATTTACAATAGGCTTGCCTAGAAATAAGTGGTATAGATAATAAACAAAATTAATGCTCCTATAAAATTTACCTCTGCTGAAATCTACTGAACAATTCTTTTCAATAAACTATCAGAAAGTTTCGCAAACCAAAATACTACGTTTACTAAAGGAATACTTTAAGTGACCAGACCAATAAACAAACATCACTGATTTTATTTCTATTAAGGAATAGAGTTGGAATCTTTGCTGTTCTTGGCAAAATATGATATGTAGTCCTTTGGATACGCTCAATAAAGTTTATAGCCAAGAATAAGATCCTGGAGATGGTCCAGATATTTTATTGTTAATGGAAATAAATAATATGTCGTGGTTTTATGTCCTAAAGTACTCAGGACTGAAGACATTCGTTTTATTTATTAGCTTTAGATTTGTTGGCGTTTTAAATGTTTCACTTGAAGTCTTTTACGATGTTAAGTGAATGTTTCGCAATAGCATTTAGATTTGTTTGTCGTAATCGAATTGTACTTGATTTTATTCATTTAAAAACTAATAAATTCATTTGACAGTAATATCTTATATATGTATATAAAAGAAAGTCGTGTTAGTTACACCATTTATAACTCGATAACGGCTCAACTGATTTGGCTGAAAATTGGTGAGGATGTAGTTTAGAACCAGGAGAAGGACATAGGATACTTTTTATCCAGTTTCCAGAAGAATAATTTTTTTATGAAAGTAAACGCGGACGGAGTCGCGGGCAACAGCTAGTTTACAATATATAAAATGAAAGCGATTAAAGACCAAATAGTATAGGTTGTAATGGCTTCACTTTGCGTGCTCTTGCTGTGGTTGTACGTTGTTATTCTATAACTTAGAATATGTACCCAAAATCTCCGTACAAAGAGTAACATATTTCCCTCACAAAATTTTTATGACACATGATTAATCGAATCACCATACAACTCAAACATACATATATAATATGTATGTCTGTATATACCGAACTGACAACTTTCAAGAACAAAATTAACTTCCAATTATATTCAAGGCACGCTCCCCATTCATATCATAAAAGCTAAAAGGTTTTCAACACAACACAGTCGAATGCAGGCGCAGAAAGGTGATGTAAAATTGAATTCCCTCTAGAGATTGGAGTCTTAAACCCTAGACACTTATTAAATTCCTCTTGGCAGACTGTTAGGCGTTTGAGAATATGAATACGGCTTTTCAGGACTTTCCCGGCTTTTACATATATGTAGAATAGTCTCTATTGCAAAACAATTGTGTAAAATACATGTTTAGAATGATTTCGCGTTATCGATGCGTTTTCAATTCAACTCTAAAACACTAACTACCTACTAACTAAAGGTTACACTAAGCATTGTATTAATAAAGCAATATATGTAATTAAAAAAATATCATTGTAGGGATTTACAATTAACCTCCAATTACCCCCTAAATGTATTGGTAAGTGCATAATTCGAAATCAACTGTACCGATTAACATAATTATTTTTTTTTAATATTCCTGGATGTATGATGATGGTTGATAAGCAAATCATGGTAGGTATTACAGTTTTAGGTTCAGCGTGAACGAATTTGCCAGCTAGTAAGTAAAAAAATAAGATACGCTAAATTTAGAAACTGTAAATAATATGTGAAGGAGAAGTATGAGTACTTTGAGTTTGCAAACTTTTGATAGACGATCGTTTAAGTACCTAATCCATCGGTACTATTCTAAAGAGACATCCAAAACGTTGTCAAACATAGCCAGCTATGTAACATGTATGTAGCTTCATTAATATTTAACCCCATCGATTGTTTGATATAAACATCGGTTGTTCAGCCGTATAATTACCGGCTCACTCGACGAGCTTTGTAGCAAATTGAATGGCTAATTAGGTAATAGTGTAATGGCTATATCTAATGATACTTTAAATATTCACGAGCCTCGGGAATTCGGTTCGATATTTGTTTTAAAAGTTTGTATATACCTACATTAGTAATATACTAATATTTATTTGATACGTTTTTAAATTGGCTTATATAGCGGTAAAATGGTAAGTATAGCGTGTATACCGAAAATTTTTTTTTATAATTATTGACTTCAAAAAGACCTCTATTACGAGAATAAAATGGTTGCAAGTAGGATATATAATTCGACAAAGCATGTATGCATAGGCCTTCATAAAAATTTTTTTTTATTTATTAAGCTGGTAGTAATTCTAGTATATATTCATCAGATACATGCATTCGTGTCAGCTGATGAAAAGTGAAAAGACATATACAGACACTTATAGCTATAGCACTATTAAAAGTACCTACATTTAAACTATTGAAATGCTTTCCAGAACGATCTTTGTCTTACCACAAAACAGTTATGTTTGACAATGAAGTCCAGAAACGCTGTTAATTTCGACTACAACATAAGATAGAAATAGTTATATTTCTCGAACCTTCCAGCAAATTGGGCTCACTATAAGCATTTTCAATTAGTTTAATACTCAGCTGGAGTGTGAGCCGTAATCTGAAGTCGGAATTACTTGATGCTGTTGTAAAACACGCTGCATGCGACGGTTAAATCTACGAAATTTATCCCAATCATAAAGGTGCTTGTTCACTGTCTTATCCTTGATTAATAATTAATTAATAATAATGCATTACTATTAAAGAAAGCATACATGCTATTAAAGTTTTACTATAGGTGGTGGTATGACTACCATTAGGGCCTATTACGCTGTTTAATCGACGTAAATTAATAGAAACAAACATATCTTTGAAGAGTAGAAATATGTTTGCGTTTCAATAGGCAGTGCTAGAAACGAATACCTTTTCTCCTTTCCTTTATTCCCTTCCTGTATGCTTTATGCGTAAGTTGTTTTATAACCAATTTCAAAATAGGAGGAGGTTTTTGAATTCGACGGTGTATATTGTATATGCCTTTGTTACCTTTTTCAAAGACTACAAGAATAAAAAGATAATCTCGCATAGATCTATTTAAAGCTACGTGTAATCTGCTTTGTTGCCTATATTTAAGCAGATCGTATTATTAATATTATTTTTAATTATAGGCATTTATATTATACAAAAACATTACCTCTTTCAATATGAGTGTAAATAAATTCCTAGGCCAGTGAACAAACGCCTTTACACAGAAATAAATCGAGATAAAACGCTGTGTGTTTACTGCGCTTGTGTAATCTTAATTGTTTGTTACATTCGGAACTTTATTACTGTGTATTTTATAACTTTATTGTACGAAACGACCGTACAAGTCTTACCAGTAATATGTAAGAGCCATTGCTTAAAGCAGAATTCTTTTTCGTCATTGAAATATTCTTAAAATACTTCAGCAAAAAAGTTTCAAATTATATTAATACCTTATTCTGTATTCTAGAAAACCACTAACACGTTTTCTTTTTTTTTATAGTGTGAAAGAGAGATTTGACTGTCTTCTAAAACGAAAGAAGAATCGTAAAGCAGTCGAATTATGGAGTGGCCATTACGTTACTAATATGGAGATTTAAATATTTCAAGAGTTGGCCTGCGACTTATAAATGAAAATTGTCGGATTTCAATGGCTTTTACCACATAACATTTAATATAGAAGTATTGGGTAGGTTCCTAAGTGGACATGACACGTTTAGACTTTAGACCACATCTTCGTTTTCGAACAGATGATATCACAATGTCTGCTTACAATTCATAAAAGAGCGTCTCTCTTAGTTGAACTAAAATAATCTTTATTTTTTTTTTTTATGATATGAAGAGGGGAGACGAGCTGGACGCACTCCTGGTGGTAAGAGTAACGCCAGCCCATAGCCAATGCAGTGCTACCCGGAACTTTGCTATAGAGCCCTACTCCGGGCAGGGTGCACTACACCGACGCTCCCCACTTTGAGTCATCAGATGTTAAGACTCACTAGCCCAGTAATTTCGCTGGCTACAGTGCCCTTCAGACCGGAGCACAGTGACATTTTCACGTCACTGTTCAGGCGGTAGAATGTCTGGCACTGTGGGGGTACCCACCCAGTCGGTCTCCTGCGAAAGAGAACTACCCCCGGTAAATCTTATCTTAGGTTATCTTATATTAGGTTATCTCAAATTCTTGTGATTCATTTATAACGCCTAGAACCAACCCTATAGAAAAGTTTATATAAAAACTACGTTAGATCACGTGACACGTAACAGAACTCTAGTGGCGTGACAAATCGAACGTTATTAGCTTCATTGGTTCACTCGCTACGTCACGTGGAAGTAATATCTTAATCGGTGAGGGAAACAAATCACCAGAAAACACCGGCATACAATCCCAGCGGAACAACTGTCCCTCGGCGATGCATTTAGCGGTCAAGTTATAGGCGGTAGCGATCTATCCATAATTCAGTTATAACGTCTCGTGTCATTTTTATATTTAAATGTATGCATGTGTGCTATGTACTATGTAGATGTACAGCGGTAGACACATAATATGAAACACTACCAACAGTCTTCGACATACTGTAAGATGCTTCAAGGCAGACTTAAATATTGAAATTAACCATTACAAAGGTCAACAAATTATTCAGTGACTTTTCGTTTATTAGATAAACAATATGAATACCGCTTCATAAATGCGTTCTAATTATCATATTACATACAAACATTGAAATCAGTTTTAAGGTAAACTATGATCATTACTGGAAGAGTAATTAGAAACAAGAACAAAAAAGCCGATTTATTTTGGTTAAAATTTCTCTTTATTCTCTGCACTTGGATTTGTTGTTGGTTTATTATATTATATAGAGTTCTATCATTATTTACGTACTTTAAGAACAAATTTGAACTCGCGTCAGCTCCTAACTTGGGCCTCTCGGAGACAACTGCAAATAGGAGCTTGTAGCAGCGGTCCCCGATGCAGACTTTGACGGATATTCCCTCCACCCTTGCACCTAATAAACTAATGCGTTGAGGTTTCTTCGCCCTAGCGTCTGGGGGAATGTTTCTTTAATAAAACGAATGGACAAGATTATAGTACAGAATATGTATACCTACATGTTTGTGGTATATCTTGTTATAATTTATTGGCGCGCTGTCATGTGGATTTTAATATACATATTAATACAATGATAATTACAACGCTGTCTCTAAATGTATCAATCTTCAAATCTATTGTATTTATTTTCATGGTATAAAGTTCGTACAAACACATGATACTCAACTACATGTGTAGGTATTTAACTATTGCAAATAATGCTAGCATTTTATAACACATTTCTTCTTTAAATATAGCGAAAAGTGTTACTTTTGTACTGGTGTTCCTCCGAGCACTCTATGAGGATGGACTCGCCAGGACGCGGCATACAGTCTTTCGTGAACCTCTTCTTAATAGTGGGGAAGTGCTAATTGCTAAATACCCTTTTTTACGGGGGGAAATCCTCCTACGGATACCGCCTCCTTCTCGGGGGAGGAGGAGGCGGTTATGTCGGACTCGCCTAAAATCAGCCACTACCGACTAAAACCCTCCGGTGTTTCGTCGCGCACCCTTGCGGGCGGACTCGCTGAGGACTCACGAAGCAATCTTGCGCGAAATTGCTAAATACCCTGGGCAAGGACCATTGGTTAAGTCTAACTGGACCAAAACTCCAGCACCTTAGCATTCTTCCACGACAACTTCAAATAACCCTACCATTGTCAAGGTGACTTACTCGTTTCATAAACAATTGAACAACCCCAGGTCTATTAGGAAAATGCGTTTGAAACGCTCTCTTATCGCGGCCAATAAATCCGCGTCGGTCACAAATTGCAACTGCCATCAATCTACGGTGTTACGTCATTATACACCGCCTTCAATGCTGAGGGGATGAGTCCTTCTTATAGCGTGTTGGAAATAATTTTTGAAATAAAGTTAGTTTTATAGGAAGAAAATGTCATATTCATTTACTTAGAACGTTTTTTTTTCTTCAAATAAGTCTATGATCATGCCAAAAAGTCACAACACATTAAAGTCGTAAAAAAATATTTAATAAAGCTAATAGAAACATTTAAGAAAGATCCAGTCAATAAAAACTTGTATTTAAAGTGGACCTTTTTATATATTATCAGATTTTTTTTTAAATTAAATATAATGATATATCTGTGAAATTATTAGGCGGATAATATGGATATTACTGGTACATATTTTCAATCGTAATTGAAACTCAAAACAATTTCCCCTTTATCTTCCCAATTTAATATGGAACAAGCTTCAACAAAAATACTATAAAACTAAATTTTTAAAAAAGATAACCTTTATATAACGACATTGATCATAATATATTCCACATAGTCGAACGGCTCAATATTAAACCTAAACCAATTCGCTTACACTAGAGCCTTACCAATACAAACCCCCTTTGAATCGCACACCGTTTTCGTAGTTATTTCTCTTCGTTAGACAACGATTTGTCATGAATAAGTTAGCGATATTGTTTTTAGATTGAGTGCAACCTATGATCATCTGGGGTAGGGGATGCTGATAACTCCCTAAGGAAATGAAATGAATAAAAATCTACCACAACGTGGTAATGTCTTTACATCAGATGAACGGTTGAGGGGAGGTAATGTTATGATCAATCATTTGTTGATACAAATGCTGTTTAGTTTTAAAATGTTTGTTATTACAGAAAAGTTTTAATTCTGGTTGTTTTATTTGTATTTTCAATTTAAACTATTTTGAATACTTAAAATATTATTTAAAAATTAATTATTAAGTACCCAAAATATCAATCTATCATTTTGCAAATTTTTGGTAAAAAGAAAAATATATTATACGAATACATATACCAAGAGTACCAATATTTACGAAACCGATTTATAATAATAATTACGACATGTCTAGATATATAAAGAGCAACTATCAGAATTTATTTTCGAATTTCTGTAAAAATTGCTCACCGAACTTGTGTTGCTTAGTGTATTATAATAATTTAAATTTTTATTGTGTTATATTTGCAATTTAATATATAGCCGAGCTTAATGAAGATTTGTTGAGTTCGAAAAACCTTTAATTTTAATGAAATTTATCCAAAAATATTACATTCCTTATCCAAAATTGAAGAACATCGCTTTAACTCGAACAAAAGGTATCCCAACTCTAACCATGTTACATTGAGGAAGACACAGCAATACACTTCGCTATAAAACTGACTCGAATCATAAACGCAGCGGGAAAGATAAGTGCATTTGCACTTAATAGTTTTGCGCCATTATTTATATAAGTGATAGATGGGATTGATGGAGAAATTTCTTTTCAATACGAAGTCTTTAAAAAAGAATGATAATGCATTCTTTTTTAAAGACTTCGTATTGAAAAGAAATTTCCAAACAAAAATTACTATGACACTTACCTTAACACGTCTTCTGGTGAGATTTAGATCAAAGGGAATTCATTAAAAAAATTATTCTGAAGTTCTTGTGTAACAAATTAAAAAAAAAATACGAATTAAGGACCTCCTTTTTCCCATTTTGTATTTACTTGAAAATATGGTAACACCTCTCTAATTCAGCTCTGTTTCCAGGTTATAAAGCAAGTTCATTGTCCTCGGAATGTAATGACGTCATAAGGGAGAACGGTGACGTCTTTTGATTCAATAAATTAGACAAAATGGCACGTTGAAATTTCTGAAGAGAGTCAAATGTGTATTGCAGTATTTTTTTAAAGCAAACTACAATTCGAGTTTCTTCGACAATGGTTTCTTTGAGAAAATCATACATCTTAAATTTATACGAAGTATGGACGCGAAGTTGTCTTTTTCTTAATATTATCTCAGAGCAAATTCAGAAGTTATTCAAACGTCTGCAAAATTAACGTTTCTGGAAGAAAAATCCCGCGTTATTTCAGTCTTTACATAGCCCCTGCTCGAGACAAAAACAAAAGTGGAAGATTTTAATTGGTGTAGTAATTGGATTTCTGTCTAGAACATATTTTTAGAAAAAGTCGCCGGTTAATTCCGAAGTTTCATTACATATGTAAAGGGATTTACGTAACCTTAGTCAAGGTTCTAATGTTTAAAGAATTTTAATTAAAATCCATCCTGTTTTCAAGTAATTTTATTAATATTTTAAGTATAACAGGGACATAATTAAATGTGAAAAATAATAATGTTGTAGAAACTGCTTTCCGATCCAATTTAGCATTATTGTGTTGTGATGGTTTAAATGTAACTAAATATGCAGCCTAGTTGCACTATTTATTTGATTTTTTTGACTATCTATATAACTAATAAATGTAACGTTGAAAGTATTATAAAGCTTATTAGCTGACAGCTGACTGTCCAATTTTCGTTACGATACATCACATGGAGAGAGAAGAGGGGTCTTAAATCTTCAAAATTGTATTACGTAATACTTCAATCGTTACATCCGCAGCGTCCTTATAAATTTCTAACTCTAAAAGAAAACTTTTAAAGTGTTTGAATAGCAGGTAAATATTTAACTACGTTACTGAGTTAAAATTTTAGCATCGCATCTTGCTTGAAGACTGGAATAATTCCGCTGAAACATTTATTCCGGTGTTATTTTTTAAAACTCCAGCGCGAATTTTATTTTTAATTGTGCAAGTTTTAATAAATGATGAAACACGAGAGTCACTAGTTGCTCTTCTAAAAGGTGTTTTCATTTGCAGTTGCAAATATATTCTCAAATTAAATTTTAAAATGTTTTTTTTATTAGGTTCTTGTAAGCCAGTGTCAATGGTATCGCCGGTAAGTGGGAACTCTATTTTCATTCTTTCTTTATCCTTTTTCCTATATCCTTTCCTTTATCATATTTCCTTTCCATCTCCCTTTTAATAGACCAGCAGCGTATTTGAGAAGCTGTTATCTTTGCATTTTTACAAAGACGTTAGTTTCTAACCATGAAATTCTCGCCATACAATAAAAAGATCTGCTAAAAATGCGTTATATTATTCTGAAATTCTGAAAGACATTCTGTATTTCAAAAGTATCGCAGTACAGTACTTATTGCAGTACATTTGGCTAGAATACTACGAGTAGCGGAGACGCCATTCAATACTTTAAAAATTCTTAAAGCGTTTTATTCACTTTATATGGAAACGCTATTGAATCAGTAACAAAGTTCTAAAAGTGGTATTTATAATCAATAGTATCTTATGTTAATTTAAGAATATTTATAATTTGTGCGTATAAATGTAATTTAGACCAATATTAAACAACAGTAACAGCAATTAGTTGAAAAGCAAAAGTAATTACCATCAATATATAATTATTAATTACAATGCAAAAGGCATTTTATTTCGTATACATTAAGTGTACCTATTTAATGTATGTAATTAATTTTAATGCATAGATCATTTTTGAACACATTAAATCCAAATTTTAAATCCTAAAAAATATTAGTTTATTTTATAACGCATTACATATTTCTTCGGAGATTTTCAATCGACCCAAACATATCTTATTAACATGTCATCTATTCTATATAAATAAAAATGAATTGTTGTTCGTTAGTCCGATTAAAACTCGAGAACGGCTGCACGGATTTATCTTATCTTATCTTGAAATATTCGTGAAGATCAGCGGAAGGTTTAAAAGGTAGAAAACATTCGAATAATCGCCGGGAAAACTATAGAAACAGCCCTTTTCTATTTCCCATACAAAAGCTTATTGAAGCAGTACGAAGCCTGCCGGGTCAGCTAGTAGTAAATATAGTAATGAAACTCCTATATTAAATATAACCTTAACGAACCGCTATAGAGCAGTTATATCTTCAGGTACCATAAACGCATTCAAAACAAACCACGTCTATACTCTATAGTCAAAGAGATCACTCCTCAAAGTAAACAAGGAGTTATCTTACATTTTCATTGGTACACCGCAGTAGCAAATACCCCGTCCGCGCGCCGCGTGTTCCTGCATTAATGACACGGGGTTCTAATCCCACGTTATTAAATTCACGAGAGCGCTCACATCAAGTTGTTTATGAGGTATTTGAAGTTCACAATATAGGGTAGCTTTGAACTGATGTTCAATTTTACAGGGCCATCAAATTTCATGTATGCATACGACGTAGCTTCTTATTGGCGTGTTCGTAAAATTGCTTGAAATTTTTCATTTTATATTGTTGTATATAAATATATAGTAATATGTACATATCATATTAAAATGGAGATAAATGTATATATCTAATAGTACTCATATTACATTAAAATTGAATAACGAAGACGCACTTCAAAGGTACCTTTTATACGTCGCAAAAAAGATTTTTATTATATAACAATTCAATAGTGCAGGCGTACTAATTTCCATATTTTAACGTATATTACGTATTTTTAATTTAATTTTAATTATTAGTCGTAATTGTAATAATACTTCATATAAAAACAATGTTGTATAAGGCGAATATTATTAAGATTTTTTTAAAAAAAAGACCACATTTTATACAAATTTTAAATTAAACCGTTCATATATAGCATGACCGTATATACGTATATCGTAATTCGACATTTACTGTATTCTCGTATTTCTTACAAAATAGTAACAAAATAGTGAAGGGACTTCAGATAAATGCATACCAAGGGGTGACGTGAAGAATTCAATAAAGGGTTTACGCCAGGAATAAATCTCCGAAGAATACTTTAAAAAATATGCTTCCCCGAACAGTTGTTTCTAAGCGCTGGCCTCAATGCGGTATGCTATAGAGTTATGGTTAGGCCGAAAGATTAAACACTTTACGGTAAAAGCATTTTTAAAGCTCCGTATAAAGTTTTTATTGGTCAATGGTTAATGGTAAAGCTAAATATAATTTCGTAATTTATCGTTGTAATTATATGTTGGTAAGAAATGTTTTGTAAACTTGTTTATGGCAGGGCTATTAAAATGAAAATACAGTATTTTTACTAGTTAAGTACTCGGTACTCACTTTATTATAATTTATATGTCCTATATATAACGATTAATACCTATTATTTTTTATGTGTACTGTTGTATGCGGAGTCCATTAGAAATTTAAACATAGCAAAAACAAAACTTTCATATGACACAAAATATCTATTTCCTGAAACAATGACATCATAGAAGTCTTCGCACTGTTATTTACAACTAGCTGTTGCCCGCGACTCCGTTCGTGTTTACTTTCATAAAAAAATTATTTCCCTGGAAACTGGATAAAATGTATCCTATGTCCTTCTCCTGGTTCTAAACTACATCCCCAGCCCCACCAATTTTCAGCCAAAACAGTTGAGCCGTTATCGAGTTATAAATGGTGTAACTAACACGACTTTCTTTTATATATATAGATGATAGCATTATAACAAAAACATTTGTAAACATTACAATGATTATTTAAAAAGTGGAAATGCATTTTGCAAGCACGTAGGCCTACAAGCTCCGTACTGAAAACCATCACGGTACATTTTGATGCACTTAGATACGCGGTAAATTATTCAGGGGTTGGCGCTAATAGGCCCATCTGCCACGGCGCACCGCGTAAATCGTCTGGAACTTTCGATTGCACTCCAAATACCAGCTGATGGATGGATATCGAGATGGGGAGTGTCTTAAATGTAAGTTTAGACGTCAATCTACCTGCATGGTAAATTTAAGCCACATCGATGTAGTAATTTTTACGTTTAACTTAAATCGTCACAAACATTCGAGTTTGTTTTGTTTGTAGGATACCTATATTTACCTATTATTAGGTGTCAAAGAAATAAAAAAGGAAATTTAGTATTACATGTTGTATTGAATCCTGGTACTGAATGACACTTTCAATTTAGGGTACCTAGTTAAATTTAAGTTGTGAAACTATAACATATCAAATATCCGTTTTTAATGTAATTAATAGTATTTATATCGCTGTTCCAGTAAAGACCCAGCTTTGCATACAAGGAATTTACAACATAGGATGTGTTTCATTTTGTGTACTAAAAAATATATACTTTTTTTTTAATTACCCAAATTAGAGTACCCAAAGTAGAGTAATAACACAGTTTTAAAACATTGTAAGAGCCACTATGTAGGGATAATAAAATGTTTTGTAATTCTTCAAACAACAAATCTAGATTAGCCTTTTCTAGACGACTAGCCAAGACAGACCTTAGGCTACAATACATTATCTTATCTTATAAGAAGATATGATATACTGTTACTTATAAATAAATTTCACAGTTTTTCAACAGTTTAATCGTTGCCCAACTATTCTTACTGTAAATATGTTGCTTATAATATAGGAATATGCAAAGCGCATCAAAGTATGGACTGTTATCTTTAGCCCCAGGTACAGTAGCGTCAGGCTTAAGCAAACGGCATCGCTATCGTATCCCAGCGTGTTTTGTGTGTCGAGAATGTAGACTAACTGCACATTATTTGAGAACAATATAGTTTTGAAACGTAATAATAGAGATTTATTTACAGTTAAGCTGACGTAGTGTTTAGTAAGTAACTAGCGACACATACAAATATATATAAACCTTCCTATTGTTACAATCTATCTTTAAAAAAAACGCGTGAAAATCAGTTGAGTAGTGTTAAAGATTTAGGCATACATAGGGATATGGCGACATAGAAAACAATTTTGTTTTATACTATGTAGTGATAGGCGAAGTCAAAAGTATTAAAATATTTTAAAGAATTAATAAATATTTCATTATTCAGATTCAATTATGCTGTTTTAACTTAAAGGACCATCTCGAATTAATTGCGCATGTTATATATAAAAGACTACTTAACTTTATCAAATTAAATTATAATTATTGTCCTCTTCCTTTGCTATAACTTTAACAATTTAAGGGCTTAAAAAGTGCAATCATCATCTTTTTATATAAAACAATTATTATGCCAAAAGCTGTATCTGCGATCCACCATGAACTTTTGAAAAGGATGAATTTAATTTTATTATAATAAAAATATATTTCGAGAATATTGTAAAAGTATGAAGTATATAATATATACAATTATAAACTTTACCAAAAATCTCAAACCTTTTTGTATTGAAGCTTAAAGTATCAACGCAAAGTCATCAGGCGAGCAGTCTTATGAGGGCTGACAAATATTCATTTGAAACACTCCGGGTAAGGGCACGTCCTGGAGGATCGTGTCGGAATTTTTAATTCAATTATGATAGCGATCTTGTTTAATGACCGGTCTGTACGCGTTTTTATGGCCTCTCGAGTCCCCAATTTCAGGACAAATTTTTATCATTCTTCCAACATGAATTGGATATGGCAAGTATTGGTCATGTATTTTGTAACGAATTGTTTAAAATTATAAAGGCTTTTGGCTTCTTTTTATGTAGTACTTGAATACTGATTTATAAAGATGATAACTTCCTTAGATAAAACACTTAATTTCAGCGTCAAGGTTTTCATTAGATTGTAATGTGTAATTATAAGATATGAATAACTTAGTGCTTCAAAACCAGTTAATGTGTAAACAAAATATTATGTGTTTTTTGAATTTCATTATGGCGAGATAAGATCGTTGATTTCTTAACAAAACGTACTGTTTTAATATACACATTTAAATAAAAAAACCTCTAACAAGCTAGATCGAAACACGTATAAATTTCGAGTACACACATTTCACTGATCCTGTCCAACCAGACGTGCCGTTTCAATTTTAATAAAAAAGATAACATCTGCGAATATAAAACGCGTTAAAAATTCATCGAAATTGGAAACAAAAAGCAATATACCGATAAACGAAATTAAATTTGGCCGCGTTTAACTTTTTATGGGGATGAAAAAATTTGGAAGTAATAAATTTGTCAGAGGCGAAAGTTCTATGTTAATTCAATCAGGTCGCTGCTGGCTTATGTTTGATCATGGAAGGAATTTCGTAATAGACTTTTGAATTATTGATTAAAATCTATGTTTACTATTTGACTCGGTATTTTGCGAAACAACTACTTATTTAGAGTCTAAATAACTAGATGATTATTACTTTTAATTGTATTCATCTAAAACATTATGCTTATACGCTTTCATAAACAAATATTAAATAAGTAAACCATAATAAGGATACTATTTATAACTAAACAACTTAGTAAGTCAATTTATTAAAACTAGATTCAGTTTTTTGTGTTTGTCGTTGCAATATTTATAATATGTACTGAAAGATGTTGAAAAACGCTTTTACAGAAGTTATCTTCAAGGCGAAAACAAATTTCAATCAAATTTCGCAATTTGCTCGAACGAAGCAGGGGATCTCCGTAAATTGTCCAGCATTGTCGAAAGTCATTTACCCAAACGCTTAATTTACACATTAACAGAAAAAAACTTCTAAGAAATAGGGAGACATGGATTCGGCAGATGAATGAGAACTCAGTAATGAGGGTTTGACGTCCTCAGCTTTTGTCTTGCTTTGGCTTTTTAAAAATATTCCTTAGAATATTCTCGATTGGCAGCGCAGAAATTGTGAGTTCTGTGTTTGTTGACGACTGTTTTGGACGGTTAAAAGAAATGTAAATGTGAATTTAAATAAGAATTCCCGTATACTTTATGCTTACTTTGAAGTGACATTTAGACATTGTAGATATTTTTAGAACAGTCATCAAAACCTATAGTAATTCAAATTGACGCTCTTTAGTTTAATAGGGGTATGTTCTTTTTGGTAAATTGTTAAATAAAATCATTTGATTCGTAGACTTCTCAGTCTTCATATGTCATTTTCAAATTTTAATGAGTCAAATATTATTACAATGATAGTTATTTAATAATAAGAATTACCCACAAACCTATCTGATGATTTTTCCTTAAATACAAAGTCTAGAACTAATAGACCACACGTCTATCCGACACAATTATAAAAAGAATAATGTCATGTGAATTATATAAAAGAAGTTGCCTGGTTGCCTTCACTTCAAATGATAAGGCCGCCTATTATACATAAATTTAATGTATTTGTCTAGTTCTTAAGTTTCCTTGGTGTAATAAAGGGTAAAATAAATAAACAATAAATAAAATTTCAAACATCCTAAGAGACGAACGAATTCCGCTCTATAAAGGTACTGCAGTAATTAAGGGGTCGGTCGCTATTGGAAAGCCATTAATATGTAATTAAGGGCAAGATATCTGCATGTTATGTGGCCAATTGCAGCGCTAAATGATAGGAATACACGTAATTGCGCTGCTAATGTTTGAGAACTGGTGATAAAAATATAAGTATATTATAACTAGCCGTTCCCCGCGGTTTTACCCGCTTAGTTCCCGTTGCCGGGGCAATACCGGAATGTAAGCTATCCTATCTCTCAAGTTGGATCGAACTGCACATGGTGTGCGAATTTTATTATAATCCGTTAAGTGGTTTAGGAGTCCATTGAGGACAAACATTGTGACACGAGATTTATATATATTAAGATAGAATGCTACCTTTGGCTTATTTGGTATTACCACGTCACTTGTTCATACTATGTTAGTCAAAAACAGAGCGTTAAAGACTTTCGCGGAATATTGCTTCATATGTCCTGTCGAGCTCTCCCTCTGCAAGGGTGTGCGATGGGACACCGGTGGGCTTTAGTCAGTATGGGCAGGATTTCCTATCGCTCGGGGCCAGCAGGCGGAATTACGCAAGCGATTCCCCGCCCCGACTCAAGGGCTAAGAGTGGCTGAGGGTTTAAGTGGGTATTCCTGACCGTGCGGCGCTACTAGCGTGCCGCACAATACCCCAATGGCCAGGCGAGTCCCACATAACCCGTCGCACTTTACCATCAGCCACGCGGCGGGTATGCCTAAAAGCATTTCTCTCTATAAAAGAAGGATTTCCTATCGTCAAAAAAAATAATAGAAAAAGTTGTCAAAGACTTTCTCCGGAAAAAGGATACAGGAGATAGTATGATGATCATTACTTAGTACACATGAGAATAAAAAAATGACTAGGTGTTTTAAATTGTAGTGTAGACGCGGCGAATTTTTGCGAAAATTTAAAATACATTGCTGTTTAAACAAAAAAACACACAATGGCTTTAAATTTAATTATCATGTTACTATGACGCTGACTTCATTAGTATTGTGTGCAAATGTGAAAATCATTGTTTTATTATTAAAATTATTTAATGACATGTTTTTGTTCAAACATAACATTTTAATTTGCATCGTTAAATAAAACACTGTACTTCAGAATCATCCTCTTACTTCAAGGAATATTCTAAAGGAAGAATTATAGTACACTACTACAAGTAATGGGTAGGAACTGATTTCATCAATACTTTAGTGTAAATTCAGCTGAAATTTTACACACAGTTACATTAACCCTGAATTACCATATAGTATACTATAACGTATACTAGAACGAAATACTAGAACGAAAGCTACACAAGTAAAACCGAACATCGTCTCATTTCACATAAGAGAAAAACATCAATAAACACACCAACACATAAATCATAGAAGCGCGCGTATGTGATCATGTTTAGTGGAAATATTTGTTTCGATACAACTATGTCGGCGGATTGATTTATATCTGTAAACGCCGGTTCGAGATCTATCGCCCTATTGAGATTTGAGAGTATCGTACTCGCTTCCCGTTCTACCGATATTTACAAGTTATTGTATACATACTAACCGCGCCCCGTGAATTTACTCGCGTTTTTTAGTTCACGGTACAGAACCGGAGTTATTAGTATATGTTAATCAAGAGTTAATCTACCTACATGCCAAATATCATCCAAATTAATTCAGTAGTTTTTGCGTAAAACAGTTACAGATATTTAAACATCCATAATCACTATTATACATTTATAATACTAGCTGCTGCCCGCGACTTCGTCCGCGTGGAATTTCCTTCTAGAGTCTGAGAAAGAACATAGTTCATCTTTCTCAGGCTCTAGACCATCTGCGCTTCAGCGGTTTGGCCGTGAAAGCGCAAAATTATAAAAAGCTTCAAAGTCCCTCGCGCAACCTTTTGGGGATTGATAAAAAAATAGCCTATGTCCTTTCTTCCCCAGGCTTTAGACTATCTTTGTACCAAATTTCGTTCTAATCGGTTAAGTAGTTTTAGCGTGATAGAAAGACAGACAGACAGAGTTACTTTCTCATTTATATATTTAGTATGGAAGTATGGATTAGTAAGATACTATACACCTATTAGTCTAGGTCAAACTAAGTTATTCTATGAAAATCACGTTAAAAACCATTTAGCTAACACATGTGAAACACGAGTTCGTATCGAACAGAGACTAATAGGACTCTTTTAAATTCCATAGCCGGGTTTAGAACGCAATATATCCTAAATTTGAACTAAAAAATCCATTGCGAAAAATCTATCAAATATTTTCAGTTGCGATGCACGTTAACAAATAGTTCCATCTAGCAGGTAGTATCTAGCTATCTAGCAGTAGCTTGATAACTGATGAATAATGTATCAATGTATTTATTTTTGAAATAAGGGGTCATCACTAAGTAAACTTTGCCTCTGATGCCAAGCGATCACCTCCGCCCATTAGTACTATATGTAGGAGAAAAATCGTAACTCTTTTTTTCAATGATTCAGCATTCGCACTTTCTAATCTTCAATAATAATTGAAACATCTCCAATTACTCGTTAAAAAATAAATTTAAACAGCTAAATCGATCAGCTTCGCCGTTAACAGCCTTCCAAAACTTAATAAATCGCCTATATAAACTCATATAATTAAAAAGTTCCCTAAGCCGCGTTTCGCAGATATTTAACCATTCAAAGCGTCAAATCGATTATTACGATTCGTTGATATCGGATGCTGAATTCATTCGAAAAGTAAACCCTTTCCGTTCCTTGTTTAAGTAAGATTCTTAATTCGAAATTTAATCTCTGAAGTTAAACAGAGGGGCCTTTTGTTTGTTTCTATGGTAACATGTCTTTGTATATCTTAATTATATTTATAAAGGAAAATTATATTATATTCTCAGGATACGGTAGACCATACAAGGCTGATCATCTATCTGACCGTTATCATCGTTGACATCAAAATAAACCTTCAAAACGTGTTGTTTAAATGAGGTACCACCTTACTTTATTCTTTGCATACTTCGTGATAAGTACAATAATTGGATCACGTTTAAAAAACTTTTTTCTAAAACAGCTATGTCATCAAAAATACATATTTTGTAAAAAAGCCACTTGGTAACATATTTTACAAGCTTACAGAAACATTTTACGTAAATGAACAAACAGTCATATTGTAATTAATTGATTCTACCCGAATCAAATTGACACGGTACGCTGCGCTCTGCACTGTATTATTAGATTCAGTTCAATGAAGATACAATTTACACAACCATTACTAATTATTCTATAGTATATATCTATGAATAATATCTTAATAGCCACTAGCATTAGTATGGACTATTAGATAAAACGCCAAGCAAAGTTAAAAAAAAAGATGATATGTCTGCTTTTGCTTTGGTTATATTAACGAACTCTTGGCGCAGTGGTAGCACAACTGCTTTCTGCGCGAAGGGTCGTGGGTTTGATCCCCACACCGGAAAAATGTATTTGTAATTTACATTTGTATTTTAATGCTGTCTGGGTATTGCTATGTATTGTATATATGTATTAGTTTCCATAAAACAAGCTCTGCTTATTGTGGGACACTAGATGGCGCTGTGTATAAGTGTCCTGAAAATATTTATTTATTTACTATAGATGTTTAAATAATTCTAGCGATGCCCTGAAAGAAAGATGAGTAGGAAAATAATGATAGCAGTAAGAAAAAAGCATTGAGTATGGGAGTGCAGAATTTTTATTCAATAATAATATAAAGTATGTAATCATAGCATGTAGCTGATGAATCTAAATGTTATAGCAGCTCCAATTTTTGCCAATGACAAGAGAGGTTTTGATATACCCTTAAAAATTAGTGATTTTCATACAAACCTTCACCCCCCAGACTCGTATATACTAGTTTGGCTTTGGTCGTTAATATTCCAATAGCTGGTTCAAGCATGTATTTTGTCAGTTGAAAAGTTATACAGCTAATTTGAACAGAAATCCCAAGCGTGTAAAGTGCGAAAAAATGGGGTTAGATTATTATCTAATTACAAACCTTCTGTGATGACTGTAGGTACTTGCTTTTCGTCAATCCAATTATTTCTTGTTTTTTACAGATTGTATAGCAGCGAACTTGCACTCTACAGACAACAGAAGTGTGAAAAAGATCTGTTTCAATTTGTTTCATCGGTACAAACTTTATCTCTGAACATGTCCTTGACGCATGCTGCCTGATGGCTTCTCCTGATTTTACTCCATCCACTTCCTTCTTGTATGTATGTAAAGCAGCTAAGTTGTATTCTTACGGGTCCAACCAAAAGTATTCAAAGATCTAGTAAGAATTAATTCGGTACATACCTACTTTCTTCTCTTATATTGCTCTATCCAATTTCACGACTCTCGCTTGTAAGAATATCAACATGCATTCCTACAGGTCCAACAAAAGAGCGCGTAGATCTAGTAAGAATTATTTTGATACAAACCTTATCTCTGAGCATGTCCCTGACGCGTGTGGCCTGGTGTCTACTCCTGTGGAGTTCCAATTGCAGCTCCAAGCACCTCTCCTGCCAGTTAACTGATTCTGCAGCAGCTAACTCGAACTCCAAAGGATCCAGACGAGAGGTGTGCGCGAATGGCCTAGGGACATTGATCACTATTTAAATATATTAAAGTATTATAAGGATAGATTATAATCAATGTTGGAAGATTCCAATTCTTTATTTGTTATTTAGAATAAACGAAATTTAGTATTTTCTCTATCTATTCTGTTCTGTCTATCTACTAAATAGAATATCTACGTTGGGTTAGTGCATTTAATAGATAGATTGATTAAAAAAGGTTTACTAACTGGAAGAATATACAGTATCAATAATAAAATTAAGATAAAATATGATAGATAATCACTATTAATATATAATGTTAAGTCACTACTTAACATTTTAAGACTTTTGTTCCAATTTATGAAATTTTATTTTCCATTACACTGGTAGATATTATTTCAATTACTGTGGACTGCAGTAGAAATCAAAATATAGTCTAATAAAAACGTACCATTTCTTCCATTAATAATAACGTGGTTATAATCAATTTGAAAACGTCTACTTCATTTACTCTACAGGTCGACGACCCAGCTTTATCGTGATAATATTCGCAAATAGAAATGATTTTCTATGTAAACTTTAATATTTCTTAAACGTTTCATAACTCTTAGATTAATTTTACGAGCCTAAAGTGCAAGGACTGTTTAATTTTCAGTATAAAAAATTAAATTATTGTTTTATAATCCCGATGAAATAAATAATTCATATTATTGTTCTAACTTGTGACACATAACTTTAAATAAATGTAATAAATTTAAGAACAATTACTCTTTGCTCTTCTAGACTCGTTCAATCGACTACTACAAATTATTTATTAAATTAATAATAATTAATTAATATTCTACTAGAAGTCGTGAAGACACAACAAGTACAACACACAAGTATTTGTCTATTCGATTTTTTTTAACATCAAACGTCAAAGCAACTGATAAAATATTTTAATGTTAAAAAATGTTGTATTTATGAATGTATCAATATACTTTCGTTTATTGGTTGTTAATATTCACCAATACTATAAAATAAGTTAATTGAAGCTTGCAAACAGTTCTGAACTTAGGAATCATTAATAGACAATTACTATGAAAATATGACTGAAAATTAATCAGCTCTTTTATTTAGATATTCCGCTTGTATGAGTGAGATAATTAAACTCATCAATAATAAAACACGGTTAATCATCGACCGTAATTAATTTCAAACCAATTATTGAATGAATTATATCTACTATTAATTACGTTTGCTTTTATATATTTCATTTCCTGGAATAAGCTCTACTTAGTATAAAGGTATGTACATAATACATGATATAGTGTGCGTACTACACAGATGTGATCTATTATATAATCGTGAGAATTTATCTGTTAGTCTATTTCATATTACATATACATACTTTTGTAATGTTTAGAGAAACATAACAAAAGTATATAGGTATAATATGAAATAGACTCGTGTTAATATTAAATTATTATTTAACATTTATTAGGCTTACATTATTAGGCTGGCAACTTTAGTACTTACCGGGGAGGAGGTGGCGGGGGCTCCCTCGCCCTCCTCGGCAGCAGTCTAGGGCTGTTCGGAGTACTGGCCGAATGGCTCGCCCCGCTGTGGTCAGTGAACCTCGACAGCGGGTCGAAGATCTGCGACAGCCTCCGCGAACGCTCCTCAGCCATACTTACAACTAACACTATCACAACACTACACAAATCCATTCACTATTTAAACACGTTCCATTTGACGTTTCCCGACAAATGGCGCCCGCGTCGCTTTTGGCGCGCAATCCGCCCGGCCATCTTGATTCGTCTGATCTTTTTCACAGTTTAATGTGCTTTCCGCGCCGTATTTAGAACTGTAAAGAAAATAAGATCTATTAGTCGAGGCTTAGGTGAGGCAATTAGCTGTGGTTTCAATAGCTTGGACAGGTGTCAAAACGAAATGTCGTCGCTTCAATGTATTTTGATCATAGGTTGACGAAAGGTTTGATAAATTATGAGCGATGGACGACATTCTCGTTATAATTTTTGGTTCTCAGAATCACTTTTATTTATCAGAATATTTTAAAATTTAACATCACTTTATTTTATATGAGATATTAATTTAATTTTAAGACGCATCTTACAAAATGCAAGTTTTTAATGCTGCGTAAAACGACCCATTAAAATAGGTGTGCTAATGCGTGTTTTTATAACTAATAAAACTATTTTAAACCAACGCGATACTTATAACAAATGCTCATCATGTTACCAGGAAAAAATAAATTAACTGTTAAACGAGTTTCATGGTCCATAAAGAAATATTGCAAAGTAGCGTGTTAATGGTTTTCATGTATTTGTGAATGTTTCTCAAACTAAAATAAGATATTTTGATTGATGTGTAGATATTTCTACAGAACTCATTGGTATAAATTAATATTATATTTATTGAGTATAATAAATGTTGTGATAAGATACAAAATGAATTCGTCTCAGACCAGCGTGTTTGTCATTTTTTGTAGATACTAAGAAGACTGCAGAAATATGTTCTAAGTGATATTTTTTACGATTACGTAATCTTCTCTATTTGAGATTATTTTTAACTCTCAACCTACACTCATATAAAGTTTCTGTCACGCGTTTACTTGGCAGTTTTCAGGTCCGACCCAATAGTGTAAATTGTCTCACGATGTGAGAAATTAAAAGGTCATTGACCAGAAAATTGGAGTCCACCCGGACTTGAGATAGGAACTTTGATTAATGTTATCAACGTTATCTAGCCCCTGAAATTCGGGTCAACCCTTTGCGGAAATTTTTATCTTCTCAGTAATTGCTTTTGTTTAGAATTAAACTTTTTTATTTACATTTATGGGGTGAGGTTCGTTGCGTTAATGTATTGCGTACGGCGCTTTTTTATTTACAATTTTGACGTCGTTTTAAAGACATGTTTATTTTTTTTATATACGCAGTGTGAATGATCAACAACAACGTCTCTTCCACGTTCAGATAATTTTTTTTCTCATTAGTACCTTTTGAGGAATTTATTACACATACATTTATTTACCTTTATTACTCATACATATAATTTAAAATTGTATGAGGGATCGATATAATAATATATTTCTTTAGGTTACATTTAGTAAGTGATTCGCATTTAAATTCCTTTCGACACTAACGAATAATTTATTGGTAAAACATTTTTCCAAATTTATTCAGTTATGTTTTGTGTTTTTTAGTGTTTAAGTTATTTTTTATTAATTAAGTTATACATGAAATAAATAAAACAATATCATATATAATATTATTATATAAATGACGCTGAAAGCACTATTGTAATAAATTGTCGAATCTTGGCAATGTAGTGTTGTGGCACGCTGCCGATACAAAGTTACGGCCACAGCAGGTTGCATGGATTATTTTACGGCTCTCACTCAAATAGACGGTTTAATATAGCTATATGTTTGTACGTTTAATAGAATGTATATGTTTTATATAATCATTAGCCTCAGTCCGTGGTTTCAACCGCATTGGACCCAAATGTACGTTTTGAATGCCCTATTTGATAAAAAAGGCCGCAGGAAAGTTCCATAGCTTAGTTTTAAAGATTTAAGCATACATAGACACAGACAGAAGAAAGCAAATTTGTTTTATACTATGTAATGTTGATAAAAAAATGAGCCAGATATAGCTTTCTTTAAAGCTGGACATTCATAGGTGGTAGAGCTATGATGTTTTTAAGGTTGGCAACGATTTCG
This sequence comes from Eurema hecabe, assembly GCA_026213755.1. Classification (NCBI taxonomy): domain Eukaryota; kingdom Metazoa; phylum Arthropoda; class Insecta; order Lepidoptera; family Pieridae; genus Terias; species Terias hecabe. The sequence goes on from JADANM010005719.1 coordinate 2,689,244, forward strand.
CGAGGCTTCTAGCTTTGCGATTGTTTATGGTCATAGGTGGTTGGTAACCATCAGGCAAACCTCAATAGTTCACCATAGCATTAAAAAATTATACAACAAACATCTTAAAAGTGTTTAAGTTTTTTCAGGTTCCAGCATCTATTTGGCGAAACGAAATTATAAAATTAAACCGTGGGGAATTAAAAAATATTTGACATAAGACTTATTATACTTGTTAAATATAATGACGATCAGTTTCATAAATGAACATGACGAAGACAGGACATAGTATAAACAGAAATATGACCACTAATTGTGCTCTCGT